>CM041778.1:4271045-4461409 GCA_023374045.1 Limonium bicolor | reverse complement strand
GTGAGTTGATTGAACCAGGTGGAGAGCTCTTCAAGTTGATCTGTGGAGTTGGCAGCGTCTTCTTTGTTTGTGCCGTTGTTTGGCTTAGCGGCGGCCATGGTCTGGGCCGTCAATGTAATTAGTAGCAAGATGGATAGGACTGGTAGTTTCTTCATAGTATGCGAACTTTGGTCCTTTTTTTCCTGCTCTGTACTGATTACTAGATTACTACTGAAAGCAAATTAAGGTAAATCGCATGTTTTGAATTGGAACTATGGAACGCCTATTTGGTTTTGGGATGAGCATTGATTGTCCATGTCAGAAAGATGGAAAGAAAATTCAAAGGGTTAAGAATAATGCGAGTAATTAAAAGTAAGTTAGTGAGGTGGCATGGATCATGTATATAAGGGCATCCACGTTAAAGTGGATTCCATCCACCAATAAAATATTTTATATATCTCAATCTCTTACTTACCATCTCATCTATACCCTCTAATCCTCTCCCTCCCCTCATATTTTTTTTTTCTCTTTTAACATTATGGGTGGAATCCACACCATTGTGATGCCCTAACTGTGCTTCTGCTTTAGAGATGCGGTTTGATTTGACGCGTGATGAGTGGAAAATCATTGTCATTCAACTTGCAATGCTGGCTGTGCTATAAAATGACAACACATCAAGTGGAATAGAATGCAGCGATTCACAAGGACAACCAAGCTAAAATGGCAGAATATTTCTAAATCAAAGTCAGCGCTTGATGAATGTTAGTTCGGTCAAACTTAATCACATATCAAATCAACCTTACTCTGAAAGAAATGACTTATCCGCACAACGAACAAATTATCGACAGCCCCAATAACAAACATCATCATCAATAATGAAGAACAAAAACATCAAATTTCACAACAGTAGTATTCTTATGATCAGCCGCCTGCAAGCTCTCAAGAGCTGCAACACCTCGCGCCAACCGAAAACATCCTGTACCACCGACAACCGCTACCTCTCTAGTCATACGCTGAACCGGGTTTCGGCTAAGCACGGTAATCGTGCTACCGTTATACTCACCGGCAGTGAAGACGAAATTAAACCCCATGAAGTAGGCGAGCTCGTTCCGGTCCGCGATTGCAAGTATCCCCTGTGCCCGGCCCAGAACAGTCGAGTCCGGGTCCAGAGCCGCGGTAATGGGGTGATCGGTGACGTAGACGGTGCCGAAACCGGATGGGAATGAGGCAGTTAGCGGGGAGTGAGCGATTTCAAGGAAAGTTGGGCGGTTGGGGTCGATTACTTTGTCTGGGAAATAGAAACGGAGGTGAGTTGTGCGTTCCTTGGTGTGAGGGAGTTGATTGAACCAATTGGCGATTGATTCTGGTGAGGAGGGGGATGAGGTGCTAAGGATATCGGTGGCGGCGGCAGCGGTGAAGTAATTGGAATTGAAGATCATCGTGAAGAGAACGAGCGTTGCTGCAGCAAATGCTGTTGGATTCATCTTTTTTTTTTCTTTTGTATAGATACTGAAATACGACTATAATGTTGTACTGATCAGAATTATGAGCCGTATAGAACTTGAAGGGAATACATATAAATTGTTCAATAAATATGAGGAGTATTATAGAGTATATTGTTATGAATATTAAAAGACCTTTGGCCCGTACACCCACCTCTGTGTCAACCCGCCCGACAAAGAATACCCATTCTATTCTATAATCAGAGCTTATAGCTAGGTTCATTGGTTGAACTAGGGTAAGATCCTTGAATTAAGTCAACGACGACATGGGCTTGCGAGATTTTATTATATAGGATGTATCTTTTATTTCTCTCTTGGATATTTATATTTAATCGGATGAAACTAGTACTCCATCGGTAGCATCTAAAGTTTATTTGAAAATAGTAGTTGTTTTAGAAAAATAAAATGTAGAAATACATGCAACATCTTTTTAAAAGAAGTTCGGAGAGTCGATCGATAACAAAGTCAAATTTGATGACAGCATAAACATGTATCTATGGATCAAAGACTAAGAATCAAATTCGGTCACTAAAGTCTTAAAGTTTAGTGTATAAATAATGAAGGCATTAGGTAATTAAAGAGCTAATAATAGCACCCAGATATAGTTATATATGTATTTTGTCATATCTTAATTTAATATATCTGGATGGACGTAGTAGAATATAATATATAATAAAGGATACATACATGATAAAAGTTACATAATAATCTAAAGAACTGAATGACACGGCTGTCATAATTCATTGCTTGCAATTCAATTTTACAGACCCAACGATTATGAAATGGCATCAATATGATGATGAATAGTATCTCTTCTTTCTTGATCCATGATGGTCCAAATTTTTTCTTTGTATATACTAGTAAGGAATACCGGTACCGTTCATTGCGTGCTACAAAGAGCTATTTATTTCATAAGGAGGAACAAGCCCAATAACAACAACAAAAAAAAAAGTTTGTAACGTACATTATCCAATTCAGTTAGAAATTTAGAATAGCAAATGAACCACTTGTATGTATGGTTAGAAACTTTAATTGAGAGTGTCAACTGATCAGTAATGCACAACAAACGCATCATACTCAACGGTAACACTCATCGTCGTAAAATTAAGACTCCTAGTCTTTAACGCCGCCACACCGCGTGCAAGCCGGAAATCACCAGTACCACCAACGACAGCCAGTTCCCGCTCTGTATACCAGATCGGATTCCGGCTAAAAATCGCAAGAGTGCTACCATTGTGCGGCCCTGAAGTGAACACAAAGTTAAATCCCATACTTGAGCCGCTTCTTCCCGATCTGCCATCCCGGATATGCCCTGGGCGCGGCCTATTTCTTTCGAATCCACTTCCGGACCTTCAGTCAGCAGGTCGTCGGCGATGTAGACCAGGCCGAACTGGCTGGGGAATGTGTTGGTTAGGTTTGAGCGGGCGACTTCGACGACTGTTGGCGTGGGCCTGTTGCGCGGTCGTGGAAGTAGAAGTGAAGGTGGGTGTGTTTTTCTTTCATGTATGGAAGCTTACTGAACCATCTCTTGATGGCGTTAGATGAGGTGGATGAGGATCGCCGGCGGATTGATTGGTTAATGTGAGGAGGATCGTCAGAGCGGTGAGTAGGAGGGATAGTAGAGTTGGGCGTTCCATGATGAGGTGACGGTAAGGAGCCGACTGCCTAATAGGAAAGGAAAGGTCAACGGCAATGGTGAGCAATTGAAGAAGAAAGGGACAGAATAAGAGTTCATCTTGACTGGCTCCCTGTTCTGAGTGGAGGGGTCAATTATTTAAAGGTGATACTATTTTTTTTTTCTATCTAGAATCTTAATACAACCTTAGGCAGTCAACTTGCGATTTACCACAGGCGGAGGATAGTTACTACTTATTGTCACAGGGGAATAGTTCACCAAATCGGCTAGATGCTATTAGGCAGGGCAACAAGGGAGTATTGTGTTAGAAAGAGTCAAATTTTCATTATATGGAGCTAATACTCGACTTGATCTGTTTTTTTTTTTACACAATAGAATACTACATGATCTGTTATTTAAACTAGAGCCTGGCTCTGTCAGCTATCTTGTAAGATAGTAACAAATACATACGCGCAGACACAAAAAGAGAATGAGATGAGGCACAAAACATGTATGTTCCTTGTTCACCAGAGATAAGAAGATAAGTTCGAGTATATTAGCGATTCCAGAATGAAGTGTATTCAACCCCGTCTTCAGTTTGGTGAGCTAGATGCTACAATTCCAGTTATTTATCACTGTAGAGGTGCAGACACAAGAAGAGAACGAAGAGAGGCGCAGAGCATATATATGTTCCTATATATTGCCAGTTAGGATTGTTACCGTGAGTAAAGAGAAGAAGACGTTGGTTTGTATATATTTTACCAACTATTTCGGCGAAATAGAGTCTTACTAACAACTGCCGAGATAGGTGCCAACATTTTTTTAAAACCTATCTCAGCGGCACTTTTAATAAGCGCCAAGATAGGAGCGTCGCAATAGACGTTTTTTTGTCTTAGTGACTATTCTCAAAAAGTGCACTCACAACTCCACTATTCCCAAAAGCTCTCTATCTCTCTAGAGTCCCCCGTTGAGGACATACGAGGGACATAATCAAAGGTAGTTATTGTTTACTGTGTGAAAAAAATTGTATGACTTAAATTTGTTATGTTATCACTTCGTATGACTAGTCAAACAGTTGTCTTGTTGACCAGTTTATGTTGTCACTTTGACAAGAGGCATTCTTTAAACCGTCTCAGTTTATATTTGGAACTTATTTACAGACTTAGAATTGAACAATTTTAAAAAAATCACTCAAAAACATCAACAAACGGGACACCCAACACCCCCTAGAAAACCGAGCATCAAATACGCATGTATAGAAGCCGGTGTCGATGCCCTCACCGTTGGGTGGCCGTAGACGCTGACGCCTCAGGCAGAAATTGATCCCTTTTTTGCGTTTTGATTGTTTTTCCATTTTATGTCCTATAATTTACTCAATTTTTACTTAAAAATATCAAATACATCAGAATAAGTCTCTCATATTTTGTCATTGACGTTAATGTCAATCAGATATTACTAGTTGCATTTTTAGATAAAATGATGTATTTTAAACACTATTTGTAATATGTATTAGAAGTATTGGATAAATATTGTAATTTTTATAATATTTTGAAAGAAGATAAAAAGATCATTTTTGACTGTACAAATTAGAAACCTACCACACATATTTACCCAAAAAAAACTCAATTGGATTCGTTCGGGGACAGTTGTTGTGGGCTACTGTTGGTCCTTCTACAGGAAATTGAGAAATTGTTAGTTGATAATTTTGCAAAAGTTGTCAGCTGCTAGTTTTGATGGAACGCGTACTGATGGTTTTAAAAAGCAGAGAATGTTGATGACTTCTACTGCTGGAAATTGAGAAACTGTCTGCTGATGATTTTACAGAAGCTGTCAACTGCTGATTTTGAGTATTTGGTAAAAACCTACTGATTTTAGAAATTTAGAAATTATCTGCTAATGGAAGTTGTTCCACAAACGAGCTCAATATCTTTCCAAAGATTCTCTCCAAATTAATGTTATAGCTGTAAGAATCGTTTAGAATCTAGATCCAAGTAGTCGAGCCAAATTTTGCCGTTTAGAGCAGATGAATTCTTAGACCAAACCCTTTTTCATCATCCAATGTGGATACATGACTGGATTATAGTACAAAACGTTTAGTTAGATTGATGGGATTTATGTACTTTTAAATAGCATGTGTTTGATTTGTTAACTTATTTATTAGGTCCCACACTAATACACTTGTCAACCTCTGATTAGTTAATTAGACTTATAAAAACTAACTAAAGCTAGCTCTATTCTAAACACAGCAATAGCTGCGATTGCCGAACGGTCCCATTAGTAGTAACAGGTAAGACGGCAAACGCGGTGAAGAGAGCTAAAAGCACTCAGAACACAGGGATTAAAAAAAGAGATTTAATAGATGTAGGATGTGTTCGGGTTGCACTTTATGTGCATTTTTTGACAGCATAAATATACAACATATGCTGTTTTGGACTTCTTAGTTTGTTTTTGATGTTCGCCTAAAACAGCATAAATGTCAGCATAAATGTCAGCATAAATGACAGCATAAATGTCAGTATAAATGCCCGCAGCAAATGATACTTTTTCGTTTTCGTGCTTTCACTTCCGTTTCTTTACTCACCTCATAATGCAATTACTGTGACTATTGATTTAATTTTTTTTTTACAAGTTACTTTATTTATTACAAATTACATAATGTTTTAAATAATTTATAAAAAATAGTACTACATTTTTAGCCAAATTTACAAAAAATCACATTTATAATACAAATCTATAATATATTATTTGTAATACCACATAGATTAATAAAATTAAAAAAATGAATAAATATACACACTTGTTGATATATAAATTAAAATATTAAAATAGTATATAGAAATATGAATGCATATAAATTTATTAACATACAAAGTTATAAAAATATTATATATTATTAAAAGTTATAATTTCACTAAATAAGTTCACATAATATTATCAGAAAATTTGAAACGTTTTTTCTCTTTTTTACGCTTTTATATTTGTAAGATTTATAAAATTTAGATAATAAAAATATATTGTTTAGGAGTTATAAGTTTTGCTTAAATAATAGAAATAAAAATTTTATTGTTTGTGAATTTTTTTATTTATTTTTACTAACAAAATAAAGTTACGTAGTGTAATATAATAAATTATAATTGTAATACGAAAACGGTAAACGCACTACATATAACTAACTTAACCAAACATGTTGCATATATGCTGCACTGCCAAACAGCAGTTTTCAAAACAGCTGCATTTATGTCAGCACATTCCTGCCAGCAAATATGCTGCACCTGCTACCAAATATGCTGTATTTATGCTGCCAAAACAGTCATGCCCAACAGAGCCGTAGTTGATAGCTACACAAGAATTCTCAGACAGGAGAAATAGTCTACGCCAGAGATACTATTGGCAAGAAGTTAATGATCTGGGTTCCATCATGGGTTGAATATACCCCTATGAGGTTTTTGAGCAACATTAATCAACTGTTGACACAATTGTATCACAATCCAGATCCTACCCTAGAATCAGCTTAGTGTATAGATTCAAAATCATATCAGAGTCGCTTAGTATTGCATAAAACCATTCAGTATCAACACAGTATTTTGGATTGCAGAATCGCGTTACCAAGATCAAAATTCTAACATTAGTAGCCACTACCTACTTAAGTGTGACACTTGCGGGCTTCTTTTCACGTTGCCATGGCTAGTGGTAAGTAGCTTGCAAGGCAACAAGTAGCTCAAGAGTATCTCGCAAGTGTTCCCTCTCCATGGTCACTTTCCTCGACGCCTTAGCCCCCCTTGCCAAGTAGCGAGAGTAGCCCACAAGGGTAAAAATGTCTATTCTCATTCATGCCTTTTATTTGGAGATACTAATTTATAATTCCCTCCATCATGCGAAAGCAACGGAGCCTCGTGCTTGCTTGGTCAGATCACTGATAAAGCATACGGAACACCTATACGAGCAGAGAGCAAAACAGTACTTCACAGAACTACAATGGAGAAAGCATCAACCTACATTCACTGAGAGTATGAAGCTCATTTTTTCAACAAATGGCATCAGACATGGTCATCTTACCCACACAACCATGAAACTCACACTTACCTCCACTCTTTGCAGGCTAATCACAAATTTCTATATCATCTGTCATAGAAGAGCAAGCTACCCAGACCACAAAAAACGAACAAATTACGATATTATTACTAGTGCTTGCCATTTTTAAGACAACCCTATCCATGTACAAAGCAGAAGTATCCTTTCTTGTTTCCTCACGGGACATCCATCACAATCCAAAAGCAAGAACATGCACTCTACTCTTTCAATCAGCTCACTTCAAACTTTAAAATCACATCACAGATGCAAAATCTAATATTATTCAATAAAAGATAGCTTGATAACTACAAGAGACACTCGATGCATACATGACTACACCCTTAAAATTAGAAAAATGGGGATAGAAAAAAAAAACAACTTTTGAAAACAAAATAAAGGGATAGAAGTTTTTACTCATTCTACTAAGAACCTTTGAGCTAGCGGGACAATTCTCTATCAATGAGCATAGGAGTACTGCTGGGATTGACCCATTATCTTTTTCACCAGCGGGATTAGCCCAATCAAAGCGATCTGAATTTGTTCACTGCTGTTCAACCGAATGCTGACTTGTCCGGAACCTCTATTGTTCAAATTTGCCCTAGCAATCAAATTCGAGAATCTTCCCACTGGTATCTGTGACTGTAAATTGCACCCAATAGCAAGATCACCATGCCAATCCATAACAGACAGACCAAGAGATGAGAGGAAACGCCCCAGGGGATCTTTATCCCTCCAAGTAGCCTCCAAACTCCCACCATAAGCAACATCTCCACGCCCCATCATGGCACCCCCACTGACAACACACCTGAATTGCTTGTTAGCTATGAACTTATCTTCAACCTTCATCCCAGCAGTTACCCCATCACCCAGCATGGTCATCGAGACCCCAGCAGTGGCCTTGTTGTGCTTGCGGTTGCTAAACCTTGTCTCACTCCTCAAAGTGTAAGCCATATCTCGGCCAACACTCTGCATGTCAATACCGAGATTTGTAGCTTTCCCTTCCCCATGCTTTAATGAGCTGGAGAGTTCCATTTGGAGATTAGCTTCCTTCTTATCCTTAGAGATTTGGCCGGACAAGGATATAGGTACCTTATTTTTAACCACAATCATCCTCTCCACCATCATTAAGTCATATCCAACATCATGATCCCAACCATTCGCATCTGGAATTGGCCTCACAATCCACTGATTTGAAGTGTCAAGATGCCGGTAGCGATGAGTTGGATTATCAGCATCAAAAGAGGCAGGTAACGGCAGGTCCGGCATAGGAACCGGGAGGGATGCTGCACCATTGTTTTCGTCTTCCATATTGCTGTTACCAATTTCAGCACCTGGCATATCTTTGGCCGCCTCAGCCATTTTCTTCATCATCTTTCTTCGTTTCTTCTCCTGTTTCAACTGCATCTTCATAAGAAGCCTCTCTCTATACTCCAGTTCATCATAATAAGCATTTCTCTGTTCTTTAGTGAGCTTCCCCAGCTGGGACTTTGTCAAACTTTTGAATGGTGGCAATTCATCATACTCTAATTCATTATCAGAATCAGAGGATTCATCCATATCATCATCCAGAGCATCATCCTCATCAATCATTTGCTCCTCCGGAAGCTTCAGCTGAGGTCTTGACTGCAACAAAGAGGAGAGGAGGAAAGGCAACGGCGGTGCTCTAGAACGAGCAGTAGAGGTCTTTCCAGATGGAGTCTCTTGCAGCTTCAAAAGAGTGTTTGCCTCCGCCAATATCTTTGATGCAAAGGAAAGCAACAAGAGATGAGGCTTCCACACTTGGCCATTGGGCAGTACCCGCTGACCTGCTCGGTTTGTCCTACAAGCAGAATGGTTCTCAACCAAAGAAACAGGGTTCATCAGCCTTATATCACCAGCAGCCTGCCGAATTGCTTGTTGGACAGCATGAGATCGTTGACTCACAAACATATCATAAGTAGATGCGGTGCCATTGGGGCCCTCGGGTGGAGCTGAAGCAGCATGGGTCAAAACAACTATAGCATTAAACCATATTGATGGCCCAAACACATCAGTAATGGTTCGTAAGAGAGGTGTATCACCAAGGTCCCTGCTTGGCATATCCAGCCGGTCAAGATACAGAACAATATCTGGTGGACTCTTCTTGATGAACTGCTTTACAGATTGGAGGATTTTCTCATTTTTCCGTTGGTCTGACCATGATGGCAAGAGTCCAGGTGTGTCAACAACCCTCACCCTTATTCCTTGCACAGTCCCCACCACATCTTGAACCTTCTTGGTACCCGCATCAAAGGCATCAGTATTGAACATGACTTCATCAAAAATGGAGTTGATAGTAGCACTTTTTCCAACCCCAGTCTTCCCAAGGACCATAATCGTGCAAGTGAAATCAAGCGGCTCTTGGCCACTTTGCTCAAGCTTCTCAGCCATGGAAGCCGCCCGGTCAAAGCTAAAGGCTCCCACACGGCCCCCTGTTCTACCCCTAAGCTGCTCTGCCAGCCCTAACCTGTACAAGACTTGGGCAACAACTACATTGTGAGGGGTCTGCCCAAGTCTATGAGCAAGTCGCAAGAACTTCACTCGAATCATTTGGAGCTTTTCTCGGGTCTCATCAACTTCCTCAAGCTCTCCCCGTGCTGTTTCCTCGACAACATGGGATTGCGACTGAGCTGAGACTGCACCATTTGGTCGAACATGCTGAACAGCTCTGGCAGTAGGCTGCGGGAGAGGGGCAGCGCGACCAAGCCCAGCTGGCCGAGCAGGTGCCTGAACAGGGTTAGCGGTTTTCACTTCCGTTGAACCAACTGAAGATGCAGATTCTACTTTACTGGTTGCTCGGACATTTTGCTCCGGCATAGGGAGCTTCTCTTCTTTTACATCCACTTTTTTCAATCTATTGACACTACCATTGTCATCATTATCCAATGGATCCCTGAGCATGTCAGATGCAATGATCTCATTCTTCTCCTTATTAACTGCAGCAGAAGTGTCAGACAAACTTGGATGCTTCGCATCTGAAACCAAAGCTGCTGTTCCAACAGAAGAGCTTCCCTGACCAGAATGTTCCCTATCTACCTCCATCTGGCCGATTAAAGCAATAGGTGGTGTCTGCTCCACTTGCCCATTTGTACTGTTGGAAGCCACATTATAGGATGAAGTATACAAGCCTGCAATACCTTTCCCCAGCTTCACACCAGATTTAGGATCAGCATCTTTCAAATCCTTTTCCTCCCCAGTACAAGCATCGTTGAAATCTTCACTTGTGCCATTTCGATCTTCAGATGAGGCAGCAGCTAGAGCCTTATCAACAGATCTTTCATTCATTTTAACATCTTCATTCTGCACTTCATCATGATCACTGTCAACTTCCGTCATACCCATGCCGTTTATGCAGGTCTCATTAGCATTTACATTCTCTGATTGCTTATCATGGATAATTACACAATCTGGATTTACTGCTGCAGCCTCACTGCTTCCAGTCACATTCTCTGGCACAAAAGGAACCTCCGATACTACCTCTTCTCTGTACAGTGTTCTCCCCTACACTGAGATCTTCTCTCAGATGCACTTTACTAGCATTCCCATCATCAAGCACAGCACCCTCACTATCTTTGCTCTCATAACTCTCACTCTCTGTACCTCCCTTGTCATAAACATTAGCTGCAGAACCATTGCTAACACCATTTTCATCAGAGGGTGCTGTTCTATGGTTTCCCACATCAACAAATATATCATCTACCTCTTCCTTTATCTCATCTTCATGTTTCACGGGTAAGCTACCTTTACCATCTTGGAGATTTGAATTTGATGCGTTATCAGCATCGAAACTCACACCAACAGCAGCATCGTCTGACCCAGGGTTCAAATTATTTGATGAACTAATACCATCCGCTATACTACCTTCCAGAGCCTCCACAAAAATCTCATCAGTTTCTGACTTTGGCGTGTGTAGGGACGAAGGGAGAAGATCATTGTCCTTTATTACTAACATTGAGACCGCGCCATGCTGCAGCTTCTGCTCTGAAATATGAGCAGCCCCATCAACGGCCGCTACATCATCTTCCATATGAAATCTTCAGGTTGCTGCAACGGAGTTCATTTTCCAATATCAGTAGGTGATAAAGGCCAAGTAAATTCCGGAAACTCTTTTAAGGCCCCAAAACAAACTGCAGATTAAAGTTTGAACAGTTTCCTCTCTTCTGCCGCACCACCCCTCCCCTTCCCACGGAAACAAAATAGAAGAAAACTAAGCAAAACCCTCATATAAAAAAAATCCATAGATTCATAACCAAGATTTTCTAATTCATCCAAGTACAGGCGCGCATTAGCATAAATGTGAAGAAATAGGCAATTTTACGGATCCAGTAGATGCCAACTCCAATTGATCGCATTAACCTTAGGGTTTTTGCAGCAGGGTAAATGAAAAAAAAAAACGAATCATAGAAACAACGAGAGCGAAAATACAAGAGAGACATGATATAGCTTACTTCGTTGACAAATGGGGAGGCAGATGAGAGGGGGTGGCTGCTGTTGAATCCACCCGGGAGATAAGAGAGCGAGAAACGGAGAGGAGGATGAAAGGCGAATCGCAGAGGACTTGCTTAACTTTCTCTCCCCTCAATATCGTATCTACCTCGCAGAAACCAGTAGATATATTTCAGATAAGAGAAATCAACGGATCAGATTGAATGTAAGGATCGGACGATTGGAAGTGGAGGACCCTAGCTGTGTCGTGGAGAACGCCATTGCGGTGACGTAACGTGCAGGCCCGATCTCGCCTCAGTTCTACTTATCATGTAGTTGAAAAGAAAAAAAAATGTAACCACGGTCCACGGCCGCAATGACCAATGAGGGGAAGCAAGAGGCGAGATTCGAGTAATGCTAGCGTAAAATATTTATTTTGTTTATTGTTTTTAACCAATTGTTATATATAGATATCTCTTAACTAACAACAACCTCTAAGGATAATCTTAGCATAAGCAGACATCCCACTAGCATACACTAAAGATTGCCCAAACATAGTTGAACCTCCCCGGCTCATCGCCACAACCATCAAGAATACAAAGAAGACTGTCCAAGAGTCTCTAAACTCCTGAATAAAACCGAACAAAACCCAATAAAAGTGCCAAGATTATGGAAAACAGACGAAGATTACTCAATAAGACAGAGATAGGGGAAGGAACAATGGCTACTAGTGGTCTCTGCTTCCCCTGTAGCCAAACCACCAAAGTTTCATTTTCCCTGGCGTGTCCTATCTAAGCCCGGTGTTGTCTCGCCAGAGGTTGCACTATTCTCCACTTGAGGGTTGAGATCAATATCAACGTGTCTGGACGTCCCTTTGGGAACTCTCATCCAGCACTTTATTGAGATTCATGTTTTTGCCACCCGCTACCTCCAATTACTTGTATGCATAAACATCGGACAGTCGTGCAAGTTCTCCTCCTCAACTGAAACACTTAATCGCTTGGAAATTTGTGATGTTGATGATTGTGGTTTTGAACTTTGTTGCTACCTCATAGCATCTATATCCTTGTGATTGTAAATAGTCCCACCTCCAAGATACACATCCTCTTCAGAGTCCTCTAGTCCACTCCCCGAGACCATTTGTGAATCATTAGGTTTGGTAGCGTGCGGGCCTAGATATTCACAATCGTTACCTTTCCTCCTTCCACCCAAAGAAATAGACATCATCGAGCCTTAGCCTTTGTTGGCATCCTCCAGGATTTTTGAGACATCTGACTCGCCATCCTCATCCACCTTATGCCCAATCCTCAAGCTCAACGCCCGGAGCCATGCCTATAAGAAAGGGTGATGTCGCTAAAGTCTTTATAGTTCGGGCACTCCTAGGTTGGTGCAGGAAAAGATCACACTGGAAACAGATGAGGGCATCTTCTCATAGGAGAGTCGAAGAATTGAAGGAGATCATTCCATTGTGATAGATATGCAATGCAAAACATGCTTATAGATGTCGTGCTTGACCTTAATTCTTATAAACTCTCCCCCAAAGCAACCCTTCTCTTCATCAAACTCCAAAACAGTTCCAAATCGTTTTTAAAGGCGCTGAGCAAAGGTGTAACACCCCTACTAATAACACCACACTTAACCATTGATCGCAGCGGAAATCACCTCACAAACACTAACTATTTCAATGGGTGTTACACGCCGTTAGCCACCGTTAGCCACCCACGTGGCTAACAAGGCTATTACTTACACAACGTACCGGTCTGATGGACAAGATTACTGAGCATTACACTTTACATTTACAAATGCATTATATACTGAATACAAATACTTTTACAATCCAAACTGTACCGAGTCTAATACATTCCATCATCGATATCACGCTAAACTAAATAACCACCCATACATAAACAGTTACCCCGTCCTACTCTCGAACGGCTACCAGCTTCATTGTACCTGAAAAGTAATAGGGGCCCCCAAAGGGGGTCAGCACCTTTGCTGGTATGGTAATCCTGCAGCCCGCATGCTACCGGGCCACGCACAACTAATTGTCGAGTGAGCATGCAGATTATTTTATTTTAAGCACGCAAAAAAAACTATAATACATAACATACTTATAAGCACACACATCCAATAAAAAGGATACAAACATAACATTCACACATCACATTGGTCAGATCACCTTATTGTATTCCTTGTCCCTTGAGGGCTCTACCTTAACGGGACTTAATTCTTACTAAGCAACACCCACCGAATTGATTGGGCTACAACTATTTCTCTCGCTGATTTTGGGTTGATTTTGGTTATCAATTTACACAACATCACCGCACATATCCCGTAGCAGCACGTACACATCACACCACCGTTCTTCTTAGAGAATGTACACTTTACTTAGGGTGTGTCAGGCTAAATATAAGTCCACACACCGTACATATTTACCTTACTTAGCTGGGTCGGTCTTAATATAGATCCGTACACATTATACACATATTCCCCTAGTCCGACGTGAGTCAGATAAATAGCTTTGGTTAAGCTATACCGGTCTTAATATAGAACCGTACACATTATACACCTATCCCCCTAGTCCGACGTGAGTCAGATAAATAGCCTTGGTTAAGCTTGAGGGTGGTTGTAATTCAAGAAGGAAAACAACCATAACATAACAGAGTGGGAGTTAATTCACATATATACATCAACTCCCAAACAACACGCGCGACCGGAACGACCGGATTCCTTACCCCCCATATATATACATATTAGTTAGAAGTTCCTTTATGGAACTTATCACATACATGCACCATTTGGTGTTACAAGTTTGGTTAATCACACACAAGGGAGGTAACATCCCATTCGACAAACATGGACAACAACATTCGTTAAACAACGATACATTAAACAGAGGCAACACACAACACACATAACCACAATATACAACTAAAACACGGATAGTCGTAGTTAGTCGTTCCCGTGGGTTGGGACGTTAATCCCGGATACCGAACTCTTATTGATCCTAGAGTCGGTTAGCTACGGTTTAACACATAAATAAGGTTAAACGGTATCGGAATTATTTACGCCACATTAATGAATTACTATAAACTCATTCATGCTTTATCTTGCAAGGTGGCAAACACATAAAAACAAGTTGGCATACAAGCCGGTAACCCGGTAGGACACAGGTTTCAAGAAAACCATACCTGTCACCGCGGGGATTACTTTACCGGTTGTTCTCACGTGCCTCGGTTCACACACTTGTTCTTCATGTCTTACTCTTGAACCACTATTACATGTCAGATGGTTCAATTAATATTAAGGTGTTACGGTAGGTACATAATTGCTACTCCCGTATTTACCCCTTATCCCATTATTCGGTTTAACTTGTGTACTAACTCACAACTTTCTCAATCACTTCGAACCTTGTTTAAACTTCTTAGGACCTTTAAAAGTCACCAAACAAGGCCTTAACAACATCCAAACCATTACCCTATCAATTCCCCACCTTTAGAACTCTTTAAAACACATTTTAAGCCACTTCTGTACTGGTCCGGGACTTGGTCCGGACCCAAGGTCCCGGACCACCTCTATAACTCACTCTCGGCCCATTTTAAGCATTGGTCCGGGACTTGGTCCTGGACCTAGGTCCGGACCACCTGTAAACTCGATTCTCGACGTATTTTTAAGCTTGGTTCGGGACCTTATACAAGGCCTAGGTCCCGGACCCTGCTAAAAAGCTGATAAAAGTCCATTTTTTCAACCCCTAAACCAACCTTAATCCCAGCTAATCATGTAATCTTTCCACATGTTTTCTACATGTTTAAACACCTTAAAACACTCCTAAAACGTTGGTCCAATTCACCACCCAATTCTTGTTCAAATTCCACAAACTCAATTTCACATTCTTGCATTTTTGTACACTTGTGCATCTCTAGCTTCTTCTTGCTAGTTTTCTACCCTCTCCAATCTCACCAAACCATCAAGACCATTATAAATCATTCCTACATAATTGCACTTCTAAAACCCACATTCACTCCTTGTTTCACAAGTTACAAACACTAAACCTCTTGCTTGGAATACTAAGTTCCTATCAACCATCATGCTACAGATTTTGCACTCTCTTATCTCCATTCTCCATCAACCATTAAGCTAACACTACACTCTATCAACATTACCAACACCAAGGTTCTCCCCTTCACCAAGCCATCATCAAAACTCATTTACTACCAAAATTTCGCCATAACCTCCCCATAAACTTAACATCTCCAAATTCACATCCATCCTCATCAATTTCCATTCCTAATCTAGCCACACCCTTGAAGGGTCTACGCACACCATATCAATCCAAGGTTCAAACAATATCACAATATAGCTCCAAAACTAATGAACCATAATATAACCACGACTCAAATCATTTGGCTCCAAGACCCTCAATTCAAACCAACATTTCACAAATCCAACTAACCACAATCAACACATTATGCTCCAGATTTTATTTCATCTTTTATTTTTCCCAAACCCAATTCTAAAACAATTAAATAGGCATTAAGGTAGATTTCTTACCTTAACTCACAAGTTCTCTTAAATGATCCTCTGCTCCCCCTCTCTCCCAATTTCGTCAAGTGGGAATGGAGTTGCCCAACTCCATCCCAACATCCAAGGAACACAAAAATTTATCCAATTAATTACCTAAACCCTTAGGAAATTTTAATTCAATCAAAGGGGTTAAAACATAAGGTTAGGGTTTACCTTTTGAGCCTTTTAAGAGGGATTTTCACCCTTGAATCAAGGAGGCATTTACTCCACCATTGGAGGGTTGTAACAAGACTCCAAAACAAGAGAAAAACAAGGTAAGAGAGAGAGAGTAAAATCGGCTACCAAAGGAGGAAGAACAAAAACGAGTTTTTCAATGAAATTTTTACCTTGTTTGAAAGAGGAGGCTCCAAGCTACACATTGGTGATATTTTCTCTTCAAATGGGGAAAACCCATATGGATGAAGTTCATCCTTTTCAAATTTTAAAAAGAGAGAATGACAGAGGAGGATGAGAGGAAGAAGAATATGCGATTATTTTTGTGATTGGAGCTTGTATGAAGCTTAGGCATGGCATTGAAGTTGAAGTAGCCATTGTAGAAGAAGAGGAGAAATCGGAAGCTTGGGGGAGAAGATGGAGCCGGCTGGGAAGAAAGAGAGGGAGGAAAGAGAAAAAGAAAGAAAGAATGAGAGGAGAGAGAGGGTGGGGGTATAAGTTACTTTTCACTTTTTGCTTTTTGACTTATTTAATTAGTTAACTAGTCATGTGTGAGGGGCTTTCTACATTAATAGAACCGGCCCACTAACATATACACACTGGAGCATTTTTCGTCTTTTACAGAAAACGCTCGTTAATTTACCCAGTTTTAGCACTATTCACTAACCGGGCCCGTTTTCCGGAATTTTCTCGTTTCTTAAATTTTAATGGTTATTATACTCCCATTAATATTTATTTATAGTTATTTAATGAACTATAATTTTTACGGGTTTGTTTGACCACTTAAAGTCACGTTTTCGGGTTTTCTCGAAAAACGCGCTTTAAGACTCCGTTAGCGTTTTAATGCGTTATTTGGATCCGTTTTCTTCCGGAATTTTTCCCACATGTTCTAAGTGTGTAATTAGGGTATAAAAATATATTTATAACCCTAGTGAAGGTTATATACCTCCTAAAATAATTAAATACGCGTTTTCACGTTTTGTGACTTTTACGCATTTTCTTTTTCTTTTTGGTTTTTATTTCTTCACCAATGATCTTAAGGACTTAATTAGCCTTAGAAAATCATAATTACATAATTAATTAACATATTAAGGTTTGGGTATTTCAATCTACCCCCCTTAAAAGAACTTTGTCCCCAAAGTTCACAACTTCTCATGCACACTGTAATTAGAATACCTGGTTTACTTGTATGATACAACTTCCATACTAAAACACACTTTTGCATAATAACCTCGGACTTAACAGTCCTGGTAACATATCCACATCCATACGTGACATACTTACATAACAACCCTCAGACTCTCAGGTCTGGGTCATATAACAACATTCAGACTCATAGGTCAAAAATACTATTTATTACACATATCACACAACATGTCTTAGCATGTATAACAAACAGAAATACCTTTTCCATCTCTCCATGGGCTCGGTCCTAAGACTACAGGACGTTACAGTCCTCGAGTCCCATGTCGAGTACATATACACTGTGATCCCGCAGAACCCGGTCGCAATGGACACCTTCTGGTCCCCGTTCCTTTGGGCGATCAAAACAATCACATACATTTTTAAAATATACTTCTCATGTCACCGGTCCGAAGACAAGGGCTCATACGTCCTCAGCTCGTGAGCAAGTAATACAAAAATATTCTTTATGGGTTAAGTGGAATAAAAATCCTTAGTTGGAAAGTACTAATTGAAAATCCTTTTTACAAGGTCAGTAGAGAAATTCTTCCTTTGAGATACCATTTAAGAATCTTGGAAATATTAATTGAAGTCTTGAAAATACCAATAAAAAATTTGAAAACACCAATATAAAACCCTTTTTGAAAACGCCATACAACTCCAAATCCAATTTATGCTAACTGCATCTTATTCTTAAGGCGATTATTTGTGACCACTTATAGGGAGTTTCAAGAATCATCCAACCCTGATGTGATCAGCATCAGTGTTGAACTATCCTTCCACCCCAATTTGTGTTCGACTTCCCTTGATCTCATGATAATCAAGTTTCACCTCCCACTTCATTTTCAAACAGCAACTAATTCAAGCATGTACCATTTTCTATCTTTTAATCCATCTAGTCATAATCATTACATCTCCAAGGGTGGAACTCCATCCATCGATCATCTGCCAGATTCATCTTAAATCAAGTTACCTAGGGAATTTAATTCTCGCTAGGTTCTATGTTGGTGTCATACCTCTTCATAAATCACAATACTGTATATATATATATATATACTTTTATCAAAATACAATACATGGTTTTACATTTAGTATTATATGAACATACATAGTCGGGGTTTTAGTTCCCCGGGAGTTTCTTACTCCCTTACACTTGTACTCTCACACATATCAGTTAACAAGGTGTATACATTTATCACAATGGTATTCGCATCTTCTGTGCGTACTTACCACAATTAAACCATGAATGAATGTGCATGTTCATATTACATCCACACCAATCATCAAAACAAATTATTTTGTGCTATGCACAACATAGTTCACGTACACTTGTACGTTAAAACACACTAAGCGGTTTTAGGCTCTACCCCCCTTAAAAAGGATTACGCCCATGTAATCAATCACTGAACATTGGTTTAAAATGTTCGGCCGTCGTGAAGTGTTTTAACTTCCATGCGGTCTATTATACAATGTGCCATGGTTAGAGGATCTTAGCCATATTGGCGGTTTAGTCCCTAACCCAAGAATTCTCATTGGAGTTTATTTAACTCATCTCCGGTTTCGATTCTGGCCTGTGAGGCTTCTTGTCGTTAATAACCAGCCATTATTCATATTCACAATGTATCTGAAACCTGGGTTCACTGGCTTCTGCTGCGCAATTGTGACAACTTAGAGGTTAGTTTGCCCCATTCGTTATTCATGATGTATTGCACCTTTCCCATTTATCACCTTCATCTTGTGAAGAATGGTTTCTCAACCGGCGCGTGGTATCTCTTACCGTGAGCGAATTCGGTGAGTTACAAACTTTCCATCCACATCTCTGACAATTCATTGTGTACACTGCTATGTATTTCACGATTATTCACTTGGTCTCTTTCGACTTACTATCGGTTGAGGTTGAGCTACTACCCAATATGTAGTGCTCTCTCGGTTATTTCCAACACTTGAGGTATAATGCATACCGGTATTTGGTATTCCGTGTTACTGCAGTCGCTTATTGCTAATCATGCCTCCACATTTGGTTTTGTACAGTATTCATCCACTGGTACGACCTTGCACTTGGTTCTTATATGGTCATAACTCTCTTTCCACTTCCACCACAATTTACATTTCCCCAAATTCCTAGCTATCCCACTCGATCATTACTGCGCAAGTGCAATACCAAAACACTCAGTCATACAGAGTGCAGAGGCGTAAACTCTTGGCAGTAAATCTCTTATGGGATTGTAATAGGAATGAACACTGCGTTTCACTGAGATCCCTATCTCATAATAATGGTTACTGGCTTACTGCCCAGTTTATTTGTTATCACTTTCCATTGTATCTCCACTGAGTTTAACTCATAATTATGCTTATTTGCCATACTTCTTTTAACCATACTTATACAACGGTCGCTTATTGCGCACCACATTCTTACTTCTTGTACAACACTAACTTACATGGCATCCACTCTTATATTAGCTTCTACTCATGTACTTCCACCATTCGTATTTTTTGTTCGTCATTCATTTGTATGACTACTGAATACACTATTTCCTCGAGTCTTTATGCTCCTTGAGCGTTGTTCACTCTACATTTAGCATCCCACACCTATGGTGGTTGCTATTAGACTTATTACTCTTCCGGTCTCCACAACTGGTACAAACACTTCTTTCCATATTATTCTTATTCAAATCACTCTGGGTAATAACAACATGGGCAATCGTTAACATATTTCCTGAACTTGGTTCACATAACTACCGCTCCCGCGGTTTCACAATATCGAGAGGTATCCCCACTCTTTTTTTGCATTGGTTCGTTCTCCGCTCTATTTACTTGTATAACATTAATTCCTGCAATCGATCAAATTTACATAACACATTTGCTTGTGGCTTATAAGTCTCATTGCCTCGAGCTCTGCTCATTATAGGTTGTTCTCACAAATTTTACTTCTCCATACATCCTCACATGGTTTGGAGGTTGTATTGGGCTCCCTGACAAGGTCGTTGCATCATGCTCCCTTATATGGGATGCACCTTAAGAATGTCCATTTACCTCGTGACGACTTATGCTTATACCGGTATTAGTTTCAACTCTTGTGTGTCTGTCACGACATTTCGTTCAACCATTGTTGACCCAAACACTCTTCAGGACCGCTCATGGGTGTTACTGGGTTCTGCCATTACATCTGGCTTGTACTTGTGGGTACGTTTAGTTAACTACCTCGCTTTGCGTTCTTTACTGGTTTACTATCCTCTTCTATGAAGATCGATATTCTCTGGTAGCCCAGGTGCTCATTTCGGGAGTTTCATCCCGTTCATTGCACATTAACATGTCCATATCAGGTATTTGCCTTGCCATGGATAGGCTGGGTCATCGTTCCAGCTATCATGTTTATCCCTCAGGATCCTTGAGACATATGTGATGTCTTTACATAACAGTCAGTGCACTTCGTGTTTCCTGACTCTCAAACATTTCCTTGAAACGAGTTCACTAACTTCTTTAGTCTCGTTAACTTAACTGGGTTCTTTCACTTCAATCATTTGATGGTAATCCGTTGCTTTTGTTTAACTTTTACTGCTGACCGTAGTATGGAGTCGACTACTTCCCGTGTTCCTGACTCCCCTCGCATACATATGTGGGGTACCCTACTGATACATTGCTACTTACCCGACTATCCCATAAGAAGGTCTGTCAGGCCCACAAGCTCCTATCGGAGTGCAGTCGTCCCACATTTCAGTTAGTACACTCGTAGTGTCCGTCACACGCCTAGGTAAAGTATTCTGTTGTCAACTCCCCTTATCTCGTCCGATGATGATGCACCTTGGTGCTCTCTGAACTTAATTAAGGGGAAATTTATCCACTGTTGTGTTTAGTATGAACTCAATCAATTCCCTCGGGTTATCCGATTCCCGTCTGCGTATAACTTACCTACTGCGTGGCGCTGAGGCCGGTGTAGGTCTTCTGGTTTCATTTTAAAGAGAATCTGAAGTTAGTGGGAAAATTTGAGCTTAAAAGAAGGTTTGAAATGAACATGAGTTGGAAGAAAATTTAGGTGTGAAAACGGTTTGAAATAAATCTGGGTTTAGAAGAAAACTGGGTTTAATAGAAAATTCTTCATGGTATTTAAAATGTCTTCACGCTTTGACCAAGTCTAGCCTCCCGCTGACTGGTATATCTTCACATACAATGGTTAGGCCACTGAGCCCTTCCAGGTTTCACGCTTCAAATTCTTGGATTCTTGATTCTATAATCACTTCCTTCAACAATACGGTACCTTACCAGGTACTTTGTAGTCATTAAAACTTTCCCGAATAGCCCCGTTATAGCAGCACTTGCAATAGCAAGTGCGCCATGCTGGCTGGCTATCGGTTCAACATGTGCTGGGTGCGATACTACCTTTATCATTACCGTGTTCGGTAGCCTTGTTGGCTCCTCCTTTGACCTTACCGTTTTGATAATAGGACATTCGAGCGACTCTCATTGGTCTTGACATGGTAGTCGCTAACTAGGGTGACTCTCCATTCACTTAACTCTGTGTTCTTCCTTAATGTTCCTCCCCACGCATTTGTCGTGGTTACCGAGACTTGGTTTTCTTGTTCAGGTACTACTTCGTAGTCCTATTGAAGTATGTTTCACTAATACTCCCACAGTTGTCTAAACTGTGATAATCGGGTATTACAGCCTCTTTGGCGCTGTAGGTTTGGCATCATCCAACCTTGACTAGTTTCTTAGTCGGTTACTATACCATTTTCGGTATTACTTAACAATTATTGTTCCGTAGACATGTGTCTCGGGTTTGTTGCTCCTCCATTGACCGCCTCTGTGCACAGTTAGTGCTTTCTTTTCTTGTTGACTGGGTTTCCTCGACTGCTAGGCATGTCGACCCGGGTCGCCGGAAATTTCAGTCTCTTGTAGATAGGATTCTTAATCTTCCGCTATTAAATGCGGGTAAAGGTGTTCAAACAGGTTCCGTCTCTGGGATTCTCAGTTCTTGGAATCTACCGTATGACAGGTTTTGATTCTTACAGGAATAATTCATAACAGCCAGATCGGGTTGTTCCCGAGTATGAGAGGACTTTCCATCTCTCTGGCGTTCTTTCCCGAGTTATAAAACAGGGACTGTGGAGGGTGGGAAGGAGGTTGTAGGTTTCCAGTACATACTGGTAATTCCTAACTAGCGTATCTCTCACGCTATCACTCAACCCTTAACCCAAAGTACTAAAATCCTAACTCGGTACTTCCTAAGCTCGGTATTTCCAGTCATCAGAGCGATACTTCGCTCTGATACCACTTTTTGTAACACCCCTACTAATAACACCACACTTAACCATTGATCGCAGTGGAAATCACCTCACAAACACTAACTATTTCAATGGGTGTTACACGCCGTTAGCCACCCACGTGGCTAACAAGGCTATTACTTACACAACGTACCGGTCTGATGGACAAGATTACCGAGCATTACACTTTACATTTACAAATGCATTATATACTGAATACAAATACTTTTACAATCCAAACTGTATCGAGTCTAATACATTCCATCATCGATATCACACTAAACTAAATAACCACCCATACATAAATAGTTACCCCGTCCTACTCTCGAACGGCTACCAGCTTCATTGACCTGAAAAGTAATGGGGGCCCCCAAAGGGGGTCAGTACCTTTGCTGGTATGGTAATCCTGCAGCCCGCATGCTACCGGGCCACGCACAACTAATTGTCGAGTGAGCATGCAGATTATTTATTTTAAGCACGCAAAAAAACTATAATACATAACATACTTATAAGCACACACATCCAATAAAAAGGATACAAACATAACATTCACACATCACATTGGTTAGATCACCTTATTGTATTCCTTGTCCCTTGAGGGCTCTACCTTAACGGGACTTAATTCTTACTAAGCAACACCCACCGAATTGATCATTTCTCTCGCTGATTTTGGGTAGATTTTGGTTATCAATTTACACAACATCACCGCACATATCCCGTAGCAGCACGTACACATCACACCATCGTTCTTCTTAGAGAGCGTACACTTTACTTAGGGTGTGTCGGGCTAAATATAAGTCCGCGCACCATACATATTTACCTTACTTAGCTGGGTCAGTCTTAATATAGATCCGTACACATTATACACATATTCCCCTAGTCCGACGTGAGTCAGATAAATAGCTTTGGTTAAGCTATACCAGTCTTAATATAGAACCGTACACATTATACACCTATCCCCCTAGTCCGACGTGAGTCAGATAAATAGCCTTGGTTAAGCTTGAGGGTGGTTGTAATCCAAGAAGGTAAACAACCATAACATAACAGAGTGGAAGTTAATTCACATATACATCAACTCCCAAACAACACGCGCGACCGGAACGACCGGATTCCTCACCCCCCCATAATATATACATATTAGTTAGAAGTTCCTTTATGGAACTTATCACATACATGCACCATTTGGTGTTACAAGTTTGGTTAATCACACACAAGGGAGGTAACATCCCATTCGACAAACATGGACAACAACATTCGTTAAACAACGATACATTAAACAGAGGCACACAACACTAACCACAATATACAACTAAACATGGATCCGTAGTTAGTCTGTTCCCGTGGGTTGGGACGTTAATCCGGATACCGAACTCTTATGTGATCCTAGAGTCGGTTAGCTACGGTTTAACACATAAATAAGGTTAAACGGTATCGGAATTATTTACGCCATATTAATGAATTACTATAAACTCATTTCATGCTTTATCTTGCAAGGTGGCAAACACACAGAAAAACAAGTTGGCATACAAGCCGGTGTAACCCGGTAGGACACAGGTTGCAAGAAAACCATACCTGTCACCATAGGATTACTTTACCGGTGTTCTCACGTGCCTCGGTTCACACTTGTTCTTCATGTCTTACTCTTGAACCACTATTTACATGTCAGATGGTTCAATTAATATTAAGGTGTTACAATAGGTACATAATTGTTACTCCCGTATTTACCCCGTTATCCCGTTATTTCGGTTTAACTTGTGTACTTAAACTCACAACTTTCTCAATCACTTCGAACACTTTTTTAAACTTCTTAGGACCTTTAAAAGTCACCAAACAAGGCCTTAACAACATCCAAAACCATTACCCATCAATTCCCCACCTTTAGAACTCTTTAAAACACATTTTAAGCCACTTCTGTACTGGTCCGGGACTTGGTCCGGACCCAAGGTCCCGGACCACCTCTATAACTCACTCTTGGCCCATTTTAAAAGCATTGGTCCGGGACTTGGTCCTGGACCTAGGTCCCGGACCACCTGTAAACTCGATTCTCGGCGTATTTTTAAGCTTGGTCCGGGACCTTATACAAGGCCTAGGTGCCGGACCCCGCTAAAAAGCTGATAAAAGTCCATTTTTTAACCCCTAAACCAACCTTAATCCACACCTAATCATTCCGTAATCCTTCCACATGTTTTCTACATGTTTAAACACCTTAAAACACTCCTAAAACGTTGGTCCAATTCACCACCCAATTCTTGTTCAAATTCCACAAACTCAATTTTCACATTCTTGCATTTTTGTACACTTGTGCATCTCTAGCTTCTTCTTGCTAGTTTCTACCTCTACCAATCTCACCAAAACCATCAATGACCATTATAATCATTCCTACATAATTGCACTTCTAAAACCCACATTCACTCCTTGTTTCACAAGTTACAAACACTAACTCTCTTTCTTGGAATACTAAGTTCCTATCACCCATCATGCTACAGATTTTGCACTCTCTTATCTCCATTCTCCATCAACCATTATAAGGCTACCACTACACTCTATTCAACATTACCAACACCAAGGTTCTCTCATTCACCAAGCCATCATCAAACACTCATTTACTACCAAAATTTCGCCATAACCTCCCCATAAACTTAACATCTTCAAATTCACCATCCTCATCAATTTCCATTCCTAATCTAGCCACACCCTTGAAGGGTCCTACCAGCACACCATATCAATCCAAGGTTCAACAATATCACAATATAGCTCCAAAACTTAATGAACCACAATATAACCACGACTCAAATCATTTGGCTCCAAGACCCTCAATTCAAACCAACATTTCACAAATCCAACTAACCACAATCAAGCACATTATTGCTCCAGATTTTATTTCATCTTTTATTTTTCCCAAACCCAATTCTAAAACAATTAATATAGGCATTAAGGTAGATTTCTTACCTTAACTCACAAGTTCTCTTAAATGATCCTCTTGCTCCTCCTCTCTCCCAATTTCGGTCAAGTGGGAATGGAGTTGCCCAACTCCATCCCAACATCCAAGGAACACAAAAATTTATCCAATTAATTACCTAAACCCTTAGGAAATTTTAATTCAATCAAAGGGGTTAAAACATAAGGTTAGGGTTTACCTTTTGAGCCTTTTAAGAGGGATTTTCACCCTTGAATCAAGGAGGCATTTACTCCACCATTGGAGGGTTGTAACAAGACTCCAAAACAAGAGAAAAACAAGGTAAGAGAGAGAGAGTAAAATCGGCTACCAAAGGAGGAAGAACAAAAACGAGTTTTTCAATGAAATTTTTACCTTGTTTGAAAGAGGAGGCTCCAAGCTACACATTGGTGATATTTTCTCTTCAAATGGGGAAAACCCATATGTATGAAGTTCATCCTTTTCAAATTTTAAAAAGAGAGAATGATAGAGGAGGATGAGAGGAAGAAGAATATGCGATTATTTTTGTGATTGGAGCTTGTATGAAGCTTAGGCATGGCATTGAAGTTGAAGTAGCCATTGTAAAGAAGAGGAGAAATCGGAAGCTTGGGGGAGAAGATGGAGCCGGCTGGGAGAAGAGAGGGAGGAAAGAGAAAAAGAAAGAAAGAAATGAGAGGAGAGAGAGGGTGGGGGTATAAGTTACTTTTCACTTTTTGCTTTTTGACTTATTTAATTAGTTAACTAGTCATGTGTGAGGGGGCTGTCTACATTAATAGAACCGGCCCACTAACATATACACACTGGAGCGTTTTTCGTCTTTTACAGAAAACGCTCGTTAATTTACCCGGTTTTAGCACTATTCACTAACCGGGCCCGTTTTCCGGAATTTTCTCGTTTCTTAAATTTTAATGGTTATTATACTCCCATTAATATTTATTTATAGTTATTTAATGAACTATAATTTTTACGGGTTCGTTTGACCACTTAAAGTCACATTTTCGGGTTTTCTCAAAAAACGCGCTTTAAGACTCCGTTAGCGTTTTAACACGTTATTTGGATCCGTTTTCTTCCGGAATTTTTCCCACATGTTCTAAACATGTAATTAGGGTATAAAAAATATATATTTATAACCCTAGTGAAGGTTATATACCTCCTAAAATAATTAAATACATGTTTTCACGTTTTGTGACTTTTACGCATTTTCTTTTTCTTTTTGGTTTTTATTTCTTCACCAATGATCTTAAGGACTTAATTAGCCTTATAAAATCATAATTACATAATTAATTAACACATTAAGGTTTGGGGTATTTCAAAAGGTCATGTGACAGAGGATGAAAGGAACGTCGCAGATTTAGATCCAGAGTGGGATGAAGCGGAATTCATGATTTTTGGGGGCCTTCCTGGCTTCGACTGGTTGGAGAACCAGAAGAGAACAATCGAAGGTCTATTAATCATGGTTGATGATATAAATTGAAGCTCCATCTTTCCCAGCTCAAACAATTGTATCTTCCCCACTAAGGTTGAATGTTTTCTTATATTTGATTTGTCGGTAGAATTGGGTAGCAATCCGCCACAATCCATAGTCAGACTTCAAGCTTATCATGCCATTTGTTATAATTTGTAAATAGAATAGTTTACATAGAAAAAGAATATTTGCATTTTGATTTGAATCTAAAAAATAGAAATTTTGAACTGGTAAATATAATTTAATTCCTGAAGTTTAGTAGGAGGCAATAAATAAAAATAAAAGCTTATATGAATGCATTTCTTGTAGCATTCCAAATATGAATGTATATCCTTTGGAGAATTGTCTTAAAAGAAAGCAAGTCTCATTTACCCTATCGTACATCAAAGTTTTAATGTAAGTACTAGTTAATCTTAACATGTTGCTAGATTTTTGTGTCAATGAATTCAAATATTTCATGAAGATTCAATATTATTAACGCTGGTGATATCATTTATATGGAAGACTTTGTTCGCAATGCATGGTAGGGTGCGCTCAACGAATCAAGGTATGTATCAAGCAGATTCTTTCCTTGAAATAGCATCTTCAAACAGTTCCTCAAGCCTACCGCAAACAGAGTACAACACGGTGGTGAATTCCAATGCGATCCAGATTTTTGTTGATGGGAGGGTAAATCAAGCGTACTCAGGGATGGGAATGGTAGGTAAAGACTCGGAGGGCATAATTCTTGTAGGTGGAAGTGCAAAAGGGTTAGTTGCATGGGCACCTCAAGTAATCGATACAAAAACTCTCTCATTTTGAGTTGATATGGCTATAAAATTAGGTGCTAGAGAAGTCCAATTTTTCTTTTTGCCTTCCAAATGTAAACTTTCTTAATAACAAAGGTGAGATGTGTGTGAATGTCCAATTAGTCCTACAAGAAGTATTAACTTGTGTGTCTTCTTTTTCTCAAGTTTCTTGCTCGCACATTCGTAGGGATGATAATATTGAGGCTCATATGTTAGCCAATCTGGGGAGGCAGGGAAGTTTGGTAGGAGTTTGGTGTGAGGATATTCCATCATGTATATCCTTAGTTTAATTGTTAATTAATACAAGGCTGGTAGTTTCAAAAAAATATTTTTGACACCAAAAAAGGTATTTGATCATATCATACTGAGATTACTAGACTGAAAAAAGTGGATACACACATCAATCTAAAGGTAATTCATATCAGTTCGAATTAGTAGGCTTGATTTCACTAATAAACTCCATAGGATTGAGATTCAATGGTGGATTTCTATATTATACATGAGCATTAGTTGACCTTAAGACGAGCAAGGATACAACTGAATGTGCAAATAAATAAACTAATTATGAGAGACGGATTTTGTAAAAACCTGTTGGGTATTTGCATTAAGGTTGATAAAAAAACATAAAATCTAAGATCAAAGATTCACAAAATATAAGAAAACACAATGACATTTCATTTAATGGTGACACCTCAAGGGTTCTTAACCTCTTCTCTCTTCTTTCTTTCTTTATCTCATCATTAAAGAACTTTATCAACTTTTTTGCCCACATCAAAATCCTTTTAAGGTTCTTAACTTTTACTTTATAAAATTCATTCACTTTTAAATTAATGACTATAATCTTTATGGTTTTCAAACTAAACTATTTATTTTTATAAAATATAGTCAACATGGATGTTGATTTGTAGAGAATCAAATTTTATGAAGTTTAAAAAAAGAATTATATTTTTTTTACTTTTCATTTATAAAATATTAAAATTTATAAGATAAAACAATTTTAGTTTACACTTGTAATCTTTCAATTGGATGCCAAGAATTAGTGGACCCTACAACTTCGCAAGAACCCCAAAGTTGGGTTTCTTCACTCTTTCACATCCACATCACCATATAGAGTTGTTCTAAAAAAATATTTGGTTAAGGAACCATAATTTTTGATACGCATGCTCATGACCTGCAAAAAAGTTATTGATATATATCTTCATGTTGCATTGGATATGGAGGAGTTACCCGTAAAATTGAGTGCATTTTATGATTGAGTATTTGGTTTCTAATTGCGTGAAAGAAAATAGTGTTAGGAAATGCTATATTGTATTAATAGTGATACAAACCAAATACAACCCAAAGTAAAATAGCAGATATTGTATAGGCCTAATATAATAGTCTGTTTTAAGCTCATTTGTAAACAACCCCATTATATCTTGTACAGTCCTCATTATATAAGGACAACTTTACACTGAATACAAGATAAGGGGGGATCATTTATAACCCTATTCACTATGGTATCTAGAGCTCGGTGATTTTTTTCTCCATGGCGGTTGTTTCCTTCACCAACAACACACAGTCGGAGCAATCTACTGGGAAACTTCCACCTCAATCTCAAACCGCACCGGCAACGCTGCTGGTGGACAGTGACTGATCCAGGAGCTTTGTTTCGGGGGGACAATTTTTTTTTTGACACTATCATACCTTAAAATATTATGTCATTTTGTACTTTTTAAAACACTTATAAGAGCATTTGACAAATTTTCAAAAGTTTCAGGTGGTCGGGCCCGGCCCCCCCTTTGGATCCGCCTCTGCTAGTGGATCCTCTGGGTCCATGGGTTTATCTTCTCCAAATCCACATTCAGTCCTATCCGCTGCTAGTAACTTGATCAAGTTAACACAGACCAACTTCAACCTACGTTCCTTTTCTTAAAGGTAACGATCTCTTCAAATTCCTGGTAATTCTTATCCTTGCCCTGCACAAATCACAAAAAATGGTGTTAATCCTGAGTATCAACGTTGGGTAAACCAAGATCAACTTATTATGTCCATAATTCATATGTCTCTCTCAGATTCTATAATTAAGTCTATTGTTGGGTGCTACTGCTAAACAACTTTGGGATCGACTCTGTGCTACTTATCAGGCCCAAACTACTGCTAATTTGGCCAACCTATATCTTCAGTTGGCCAGCATCACTAAAAGTGGTGATGAGAACATAACCACCTACTTTAATCGTGCCCAAACTCTTGTTCATGCTCTAGCTGGGCAAGTCATGAAGTTGCAGATCATGAGTTTCAAACCTTTCTCGTGAAAGGTCTCTCTTCTGATTTCAACCCTATCACTACTATTCTAATGGCCTCTCGCACTCAATTACCCCCTTTTGAGTTATTGAGTTGTCTATTACAATTTGAGGTTACTTTAAAACAGTAGTAACAACAAGTGAGTTCAACTGTTACTCTTAATTCTACCACAACTACTGATAACATAAGCAACAATCAGTCTACCAGGGACGTGGCTCATACTCTGGTAAAAACAACAAATTGTGGTAGAGCAATTATAGAGGAGGGAGATGTACCAACTACAACACTATTAGCTATTTTACTGGTCAACCTGATACTAGACCCTCTTGTCAAATATGCTACAGGAAAGGGTATGAAGCCCGTGATTGCTACCATCGTTCAATTACTCCTTTCAGTCCCCTCCTCTCCCTCTTTTACAGCCAACACTACTATGGTCAATCCTAATGCCTCTACCACTGACTGGCTACTTGATATGTAGCTTCTCATCATTTACAATTTACAGCTCAAGATTAAATAAAGGAAATACTGAGTATACTAGGCTGACTATTTCTCTTAGAGATGGATCTATCTTACCTATTACTCAGCAAGGTAAGGGATCAATTTTGACAGCTAATAGAACATTCTTGTTGACATATGTTTCATATCCCTACTTTAACCAAGCATTTAATTTCAGTCAACAGATTCTGTTTAGATAATAGTGTGTTTTTGAGTTTCATCCTATTTATTTCTTATTGAATGATTGCAAAACCAAGCATACTCTTCTTCAAGGACCAGCTAAACAAGGGTTATACAGCTTTCCTCATCATCAGTTTAATCCTCCTCAGTTACATGTCAGTGTGAAGAACTTTCCCACAATTTGGCATTAGAGATTGGGTTACCCCTCTACATTTACTACTAGTTACTGTAAATAGATTTCACTTACTGTTTCTAGTAATAAACCCCTACAATTTTGCTCTGCCTATGTTTGGGCAAGACTCATGCTCTCCTTCGCTCTCCCTCTCTCACTTATCTCTTAAACCCTTTGACTTGTTGATTATGGATCTATGGGGCCTAGCTCATACTTGTCTGTTGATGGCTACAAGTATTTTTGCTAATGGTTGATGATTACTCTAGGTTTATGTGGATATTTCCTGAAGTTGAAATCAGATGCAAAACAAGTTGTTGAATGTTTTTGTGCTTGGTTGAAAATTATTTTGGAACTACTGTCAAAACTATCCAAACTGATGGTAGGGGTGAGTTTAGGCTTTAAAACCCTTCTTCAATCAGAAAGGCATTTTACAAAGGTTTCATGTCTCTACTCCCACCAACAAAATGGCCTAGTAGAGAGAGGAACAAGAGAGTTGTGGATAAAGGGATTATTCTCCTAGCTCAAGCATCTATGCCATTGCTTATTGGAGTTATGAATTACAAACTGCAGTTTATTGTAAAACATGATGATGGTGAATAAATGAGCATGTTTTAGAGGTTTATTCATGTGCTTTATCAATGTTTTATCAACACTTTTCATGCTTATCTCCACTCTAGCTAGTTTTTCTCTAGTTTGTGTTATTGGTGTTCACAAAACTTGTTGAAACAGGAGAAAATATAGCTAGAAATAAAGTAGATGAAAAGACAAACACGTGGGCGCAAACGGATCCAAAATCGGAGCTATAACGAAGAAGATAGAGCATTTGTTTTGCTTCTGGTCCGGACCTCCCCAGGCGGACCACCCTTGTGGGGCGGTCGGGTCAATTTTGTTCGCGTTTTTTGCCTCTGGTCTGGACTGCCCCTGTGGGGCGGTCCGAACGGAAATTTGCCCAAATTTCAGATTTTAAAAGCAGAAAAGAGAGAAGAGAGGAGGAGTTCGAGAGCAGGACTCCAGACAATGCAAAAGAAGGGAAAAGAAGAGAAGAAGAGAAGCTCACCTCCTTCCAAGCTCCATTAATGGCTTCCTCTTATCCCTTTTCTCTTGTTTTCTTCTCCATGTTTGTGTGAACTCTTGTAAACCTTGGGATGGGGTTTCTCCCCAAAATCCCCAAATTGCTCTTGTAAACCTAACTCATCTTTTGTAGTTGTTTATCCTCATCAATGCTTAATTAATGCTTTAGATTTGATCTCCTGTTGCATTTATTGTGATTCCTTGAAAAATTATGTCTTGAGCTTGGGATTAGACAAATTGGGGATAAACCCTAACTTTTACACTCTTGATTTGGGGGTAAAATCCTAGGACTATTATTTAAGAGCTTATGCGTAATGCTACCTAGTGACTTAGACCATCTTTGATTAAGAGGTTTGGCTAATTAGTTAAGAATTGGTTGTTCCATGAATGAAGAATCTTTACATTAGCTCTAATAGAAAACTTAATGAGGTAAAAAATGAGAGCATATTTGGGTGATTTAGGAGATCCCCACTATCCCAAGGTACACACCTATCTTAGATTAGCTAGTTTAGTTTTATTGTTTTCTTTGTTTCCCATCTATCAAACTAAAATCCCAAAAACCCCAATTTACACTTATGCACTTTTGTATATATCTTCTTGCACATTTACTAAGCTTATAATTAACTAGATAGTTACGAAGTCCCTATGGATACGACCTTGTTGTACTACAATGACTAGGTTCACTGCCCATAGTTAGCAATCTAGTTTAATCACTATTTTGCACAACAAGTTTTTGGCGCCGTTGCCGGGGACTTCGGTCCAACTATCAGATTAATTATCTTTTTAGTTTTTGTGCACATTTTTCATTTCTTTTATTTGCCTTTTTGTGTATAATTTTTTTCTTTTCTTTGTAGGAACTTTAAACTGATGGATGGTTATTATGATCCAGCTGGAGGTTGGTGTAACACCCCCCAACCGTTAATCCTATGCTTATCGTCAAATCATCCTCTTAATCCTATCAGTACGCAGCGGAAGAGTACTACTTACTACGGCGGGTGGTACAACGCCGCTAACCGCCCATGCGGCTAGCTAGGCTTACCTTACTTACAGTCACGGTATGATGAACATAATATACCGAGCTACTAAATTACTTACCAAAATACCACATACCGAATACTTACATCAATGGATTACCGAGCATTTAAAATATTTTCAATTACACTCCCGTTCCAATCTATCAAAAGTAATGAGTTTCTGCCGGCTACTCATCTATACCAAATCATCATCCTTTCTATACCCAAAAAGGTGTACCCCATGGTACACCGGCTAATCAAAAGCTACAGCCGTGTACTACTTAGTACACCATTCATCAATCATTGTTGTACAATCCAAAAAGAAATCAAGGAACTAGCTACATCTCTTCATGGCCTTCATCCTTCTCTGTCCTGGTGTAGTAAAACAGTGCCCCTAGGAGCTCAGCAAAAGCTGCGCATGAACTCGCATATACCGCGTGCTAGCTAGGGCACCCGACTATTTGACGTCCACTAAACATGCAATCATTAATTCATACATACATGCTTTTCATACAATGTACATGCATACACAATTCATTACGCAATCAAAGCATCAATACAATAGTGCATACAATTACCTTCACCGTGTTAGCCAAATTACGCATCCGGGTTAATCGGAATGCTTATTACTCTTTTACTCATTACATGTTACTTATTCTTTACTTACTTACTTCCATTTACCTTACTTACTCATTATTACTTACTTACTTATACTCATGTTAAGTCGGTAATGACCTCCGGCCGGGGACTAACCGTCCCCCAACTGGATTTTACTTGACTACACCAATCCGGATGCTACCCACTTAATGGGATTGTGGGCCGCGGACCAGTTTAAGAAGTCAGGAATCGGATCCAACCTCTTGTGTCTCCTCATCCTCACGCGTGGCCGAAACTATATCGGACTTCTACTCATTCCAATTTAATTACCAATTTAAGTTAGATTGGTTAGCTTGTTAGGAATAAGTTAGAAGTCCAATCACAAACAATAATCGGTCACAGTACAGTATATCATACATACACACAATTATCATCCATACATTTCATGAATTATACAAACTAAGGATTTAAGAAGCTATACATCAATATACAACACTACATATCCACAAGTAAACAGGATAACTCCGATTCGTGCATTTATCTTATTTGGTGATCAATTAGCACACAACACACACAAATCAGAGTAACCAAGATAGCATACAGGGCATGAGGAATTCATACCGTTCACCGTTGTACGTGTTTCCGAACGTCCTCCGGTGTCACAAATCAAATCCTATGATATACATACAATCGAATGATTAATCTAACTATCATTAACTTAATTCGATTACTCGTACGTTTCCTAACTCATACTTACTAAGTCTTTACATTCCTATACTTTACATTTTATTTACTTACTTTTAATTACTTAACAATGGTTCGCTTACATATATATGTACATATGTATAGGTGGGTATACATATATATATATATATACTAGTTATAAGCTTACAGTTTTTTTTTGTAAGTTATGGGTCGTCCGACCCAGCGTCCGACCCAAGCCCTGGGTCGGACCATTCCAGTAGATTCCCGTTCTCTGAAATTCTCCCCGTCCGACCCAGCACTATTCCGTCCGACCCATACTCCCCTGGGTCGGACCGTTCCAGAAGGTTTCGGTCCCATGTCCAAGCTCCGTCCGACCCACTGTCCGACCCAGACTCTGGGTCGGACGAAGTCAGAAGCTTCGACCTCGAATTTTTTTTGCCTGTCCGACCCACGTCCGATCCACGGCCCTGGGTCGGACCATTCCAGAAAGGTTTACTGTCGTTTCTCAAGGCCCGTCCGACCCACGGTCCGACCCAGACTCTGGGTCAGACGGTAGCAGAAAGCTGCTACAGACCTTGTTTTTCTTTCCAAATTTCACCCATTGTTTCCCCAATCTTCCTACATACATCCTAACATGTTTTAGTACAATTTAAACACTCTAAATCATGCTAATTCATTCCCTAATTCATTACAAAATTCTATACTAACTTATACTCACAATTTTCCTAGTTTTACCTCAACACTTACATTGCTTTCTTCCTTAATGTATTTTGCTACAAATTTTGACACTTACACTCCCCTTCTATAACTCCCCTTCTAATTCATTCCTACACTTCTAAGGTATTACAATACATTATCTACCTCTCTCAATTTACCCTCTAACCATCTCTACCAAAATCTGCTACAACTTATACTTTTCACCTAGTTCTAATTCATTAAGTGTTCTAAACCTAGGTAAATTTTGCCATGTCCCCCCCTATAATTTTATACTCTCACCACATTGTTTATACACACATCTTATTACCCAATCCACCTGTTTCAATAGCATTCATATACAAGGCTCCCATACACAATTACCAATACTAGCATACTCATAAAAATTCCTGTACTCAGCACCACAATCCCAAAATAGTTCATGACAGTTTTTCGATTGTTTTCAAAGGTTTTAAAAATCTTGTTTCTTCCTACACATTACACTACTAATGCATTTACCATTTTACAATACCTATTTTCATTTCTAAACATCTGTTACATAATGCATTACTAAACTACACAAGAGAGCATCATTTTACCTTGTTCTTCTTCTAGTTGTTTTTCTCTTCTTGTTTCTTCTTTTTTTTCCTTCTTTCTTTCTCTCTCTCTACCGGCTATAGTCTCCCACAAATCTAACATTACAACTCATTCATAAATATACCATTCAATACAAGAACTAACCCTAACCTTCATTTAAGTTTTAGTGCAAGTTTTAGGGTTTAGAAATTCCATTACCTTCCAAGGGTGTAAGTAGTGTTTGGAGTGGCTCAAGAACAAGTTTCCAACTCCACCAACAATGCCAAAATCGGCTAGAGTACAAGGGACAACAAGAGTTTAGTTTCCAAATTTCGTTTTGCCCACAAGGGCTAGAAAAAGATGGAGTTCCAAGAAGATTTTTACCTTAAAAGAACAAGGAGAAGAAGGTGGTTCTAGTGGTAGTCTTGAAGCTCCAAATGCTCCATACCCATGGAGATGAAAGTTCTCCTTTTCGAGTTTTGAAAAGATAGAAATGTTGCTCTTGAGGAGAGGATTCCAATGGTGTAGTTTTTATAATTTTTGGAAGAGATTTAGGGGAGTAACAGGAGAGAGAGAGAAGAGAGGTTTTGTGTGGGTTCTCTTATTTCACCATGGAAATCGCATGGAAGAAGAAAGGAAGAAAAGAGAGAGTGAGGGAGAGGGGTATTACGTGAGTGAAGAGAATGAAATGGGAGAGAGAGAATAAAGGTGAGTGTGGGGTTGTTTATTATTTTGTTGTTTTGTAAATAAGGGAGTGAGTGTGTGAGAGAGTGTGAGAGAGGGGGAGTCCCAATCGGACACACACAGCACACATACCACTTTTTTTTTATTTCAAAGTGGACATAAGTTTTGGTTATTTATGGTTCTACCCACAACTTCCCGTTTTGACAGTTTTACTAATTTCTCGTTTTATTGATTTTATTTGTTCTAAAGCTTCCACTAATATTATTAATGACTATTCAGTTGACCAAAATTGTTACGAGTCTATTGACCGCTTAAAGTCACGTTTTCCCGGTTACCTCGAAAAACGCTTTAAGGTTTGTTAGTGTTTTAATCCATTTTAAGGATCCGTTTTCGTCGGGATTTGTTCCCTCATGATTATTTAGACTTAATTAAGCTTCTAAAATATTTATTAGCCTAATTAATCACTATTTCTAATTACGGGGTATTTCAATCTACCCCCCTTAAGAAACTTTGCCCTCAAAGTTGCTCAAGGTTTAATAGTTTATTAATTCTACTCATTAGGCAACCAATTGCCATAAGTGTCTTACTACACCTATGAGGTGTTTACTTCCTTCCGCATTGCAAGCATACACACTTCAAGCATCATACACAATTCATATACGCAATCAATCATTCTCAATTCATACCATTCCATAATACAACATTGCAATTCACAATACACATTACACAACATCACACCTCGTACATACACATCCATACACCACACATTACACATACACACCACATACACTCCGCACTACATGTGCTATCAAAACCTATTACAATACCTACTCAATATGCAATGCTCACCCAAAGCAATGCAAAAGCAAAAAGGCTATACCCCCCCTTAAAAGGGGTACACCCCGTACCCGTATTACTAAATACTAGACTATCTAGTCTATGAATAACTATGGATACTTCGCCTTCATGGCATCTTCCAACTCCCATGTCGCTTCTTAGACATCATGGTTTGACCATAGGACCTTCACCATCCGTATAGACTTATGGCGAGTGTCTCTGGTCTTCCTATCTAGGATTCTCACAGGGGTCTCAACATATCTCATTGTCGGCTCAATGGATAGTCTCTCAGGCTCTAGAACATGAGAAGGATCAGCAATATACTTCTTGAGTTGTGACACATGAAATACATCATGGACACGTCCCAAGTCCTCAGGTAATGCTAACCTGTAGGCTACAGCTCCAACTCTTTCGGTGATAGCATACGGCCCTACAAACTTTGGGCTCAGCTTGCCCTTCTGGCCAAATTGGAAGACACCCTTCATAGGTGAAACGCGCAAGAACACTTGGTCGCCCACAACGAACTCAAGGTCACGTCGTCGCACATCCGCATAGGATTTCTGCCTATCCTGGGCTGCCTTCATATTAGCTCGAATCTGTTGAACTTCAGCTTGCACTTGCTCAACATACTCCGGTCCTATGATGACCGCTTCACTCGACTCATCCCAACACAAAGGTGTACGACAAGGTCTACCGTATAGAGCTTGGAAAGGCGACATCTTAATCGAGGCATGGTAGCTATTATTGTAAGAAAACTCGATAAGATGAAGCTTATCTAACCAACTCCCCTGAAAGTCCAAGGCACATGCCCTAAGCATGTCCTCCAGTGTCTGGATGGTCCTTTCTGTCTGACCGTCGATCTAAGGATGGAAGGCGGTACTCAACTTCAATTCTGTACCCAACGCTTCCCGTGTAGCTCTCCAGTATCTCGAAAGAAATCTAGTGTCGCGGTCAGATACTATGGTTTTCGGGACTCCGTGATGTCTGATAATCTCCTTGTCGAATAGTTATGCGAGCTTCATTACCTTCCAGGTGTCCTTCATCGGTATGAATCTGGTAACCTTGGTAAGGCGATCGACTACAACCCATATCATGTTGAGTCCTCCCCTGGCAGGTGGGAGTCCTACAACAAAATCCATGGAGATATCATGAAATTTCCACTCCGGAACTGGCATCGATTGTACCATTCCGCCCGGTCTACGATGTTTGAATTTCACTTTTTGGCATGTTAAGCATCTCAATACAAATTCTATCACATCCGATTTCATTCCAGACCACCAGAAGTACCTCTTCATGTCTTTGTACATCTTGGAGGCTCCTGGATGGACTGACAATGTGGAACTGTGTGACTCTCGCACGATGCGATCCCTTAGCTCAGCATTGCTTCGGGGGACGCATAGCCTGCCATTCAACCGAATCAAACCATCTTCATGTAGCTTGAAGTCGTACTTTTTCTTCTCGAATGTACCATTTTTGATCTTTTGTCTGATTTCGGTTAGGTAAGGGTCGCTCAACTGAGCGTCTCGCACCTCGTCAACCAAGCTAGAAGAAGCGAGTAGCGAATGTAGCGAGTGTGCTCGACGGCTCAGGGCGTCGGCTACAACGTTTGCCTTCCCTTCCTTATACTGCAAGTCGATGTCGTAGTCTGAAAGAAACTCCATCCACCTTCTCTGTCTCAAATTCAGTTCTTTCTGTGTGAATACATACTGTAAGCTCTTATGGTCGGAGTAGATGGTGATGCTTACCCCATAGAGATAGTGTCGCCATATCTTCAAGGCGAAGACAATGGCTCCTAACTCTAAGTCGTGTGTCGGGTAATTCTCCTCATGCTTTTTCAGCTGGCGGGAGGCATAAGCTACAACCTTGCCATGCTGCATGAGTACGCATCCCATTCCTTTGCCTGATACATCACAATATACCTCAAATCCCTCTGTGTCCTCTGGAAGAGTAAGGACGGGCGCTGAGGTCAATGAGTCTTTTAGTTTCTGAAATGATAGCTCACACTCGTCTGTCCATACAAACGGTGCATCTTTCTTCATCAATGTAGTCATGGGCTTAGCGACTTTCGAGAAGTCCTTTACAAATCTCCGGTAGTAACCGGCTAGACCAAGAAAGCTCCGAATGTCGGTAACAGTCTTAGGTCTAGGCCATGATCGTACAGCTTCAATCTTAGAAGGGTCCACTGAGATGCCTGCGCTCGAGATGACATGACCAAGGAATGACACCTGATCTAGCCAGAACTCGCATTTGGAGAACTTCGCATACAGCTGGTTCTCGCGCAGTGTCTCAAGCACTTTCCTCAAATGAAATTCGTGTTCCTCTGCTGATTTTGAATATACAAGTATGTCGTCGATGAAGACAACAACCGAAGTGTCCAACTGTTCACTGAATAGACGATTCATGAGGTCCATGAATTTAGCTGGTGCATTTGACAAACCGAATGGCATCACTGTGAATTCGTAGTGGCCATATCTGGTATGGAATGCCGTTTTCTCGATATCTGCTGCTCTTGATAGAAATTTGATGATACCCAGAACGGAGGTCAATCTTGGAGAAGACCGATACTCCTTTCAGCTGATCAAATAGGTCGTCGATGCGTGGCAATGGTATTTATTTTTGACTGTGACCGCATTCAGCTCGCGGTAGTCAGCAAAGTTGGAGGCTCGTAATTGCTCCTCCTTCAGTTCTGTCATTTCAGCAGGTGCCATGCGGTACGGTGCCCTAGCAATGGGACCGGTACCTGGCAAGAGATCAATCTCAAATTCCACTGCTCTCGGTGGTGGCATGCCGGGTAGCTCCTTAGGGAATACATCAGGAAATTCGGATACGATGGGTACATCTTCACTGAACTCTGGATCTCTCTCCAGGTCTTGTACATAACACGATACACTTCATGGCCCTTTCTGAGCTCCCGGTACATGGCCATAGCAGATATAAGTGTGGTCGAAGGCTCTCTCGATCTCTGGCGGTAAGATACAGTAACCCCAGAAGGACTCTTGAGCAGTAAACGATGCTCGGCGCAGAGGATTCTACCCTTGTGCCGCTCCAACCAATTCATTCTGATGATTAAGTCGAATCCCAATCCATTGAATTTGATGAAGGAAATGGGAAACGCTTCGTTTTTGATTTCTATGGTGGCTGATTGGTAGTATTTGGTGCACTTTACTCGCTCCTTCGATGGGAGAGTAACCACAAAATTCGGTAGCTCATCCGCATCTAGCTTCAACCTCTTCACAAAAGATGGTGATACGAAAGTGTGAGAGGCGCCGGAGTCGAATAACACATTGGCATCAATGCCATTTACTGGGAATGTTCCCGTTAAGATGGTGCCGCTTCTGCCGGCTTGTGCTTCGGTGAGGATACTCAGGTTACCTTCGGTACCGAGTCCACAACCTATTGAATTCACAAGTGGTTAAGTAATGATGGTGGACACAAGTGGAATTAAATCAACACTGCTCTTTATTGATAAACCAACCATCATACATACCGTATCTCTAATACACGTTACTATTACATTACATGATACTTTAAAGCTAATACTTTCTAAAGGTAAGGTTCAGGCGTCCTGGTTTCATGTGTGTGGCATTGATTATTGTCGGCGGTGCCGTATTCAACTTGATCTTGTTGATCCCGTGATACAGCATCCTAGAGTTTCCACCCATGATTAGGACATCTCCTGATCTCAATACCAGTTTCTGTGCGAGGTCCACACGCTTCTGCTCGCATACAGGAATACGGCGTCATCACCAATGGACCAAGACACTACGGGCACTCCTTTTTCAAGAGATTCCGTGTCTCGTCCTTGTCTTGGTGTAACCCAAGTCGTCCTTCTTTCTCATAGAAGTTGACGATACAGAGGTCCGCTTCAAGTGCGGGGATCGGTTCGTGTTCACATTGTCGTGCAAGTTCAACTGATTGTGTGACAAGTGTCTGAAATTCTGGAGGTATTGTCGGTGGAGTTGCTCCATCTTGTGTTCGTGTCTCCTGGTATGTCTTGGTATAAGGATTCCAGTCCTTTCCCAAGCACTTCATTTTTAGCTTCATCTTCGCTCCACCGGGGAATTCGGGTGTGTAAAATCCACCTTGACCCGTTCCTAGCTCGTTGCATCGTCGGATGATTGAAATTTGCGCTTCGGGTGTCAGGTATCCCTTTAATAAGATCATACCTGGTTGGATGACCTGACACTGTTCGTTGGTGTAGTAGTGGTTGGTGATGTCGATCTCTTCTTGATTCAGGTTTACCGGTATCGGATAACAAATACTAAAGTTTCCTATGGTTATGAATTTCATCTACAGTGAGTACTAGTTTCAACTACTTCATTTCATGCTCAATACACGCTTCAATTCATTTACTCATACAATTACTGCAATACTTAGTCATGCTTCTCAAGGATTAAAGGTTCGGATAATTACCTGGGCCGGACTTAGAACCGACCCATCACGGTCGATAACATGAAGGACAGGCTGCCTCTGGGGTGCACCCCGCTGAGGTCCCCGGGATCCTTGTCCCTGTGGTGCCTGCTGGGTCGGTGCATCGTCAGATGCAACCTCCTTGTCTTCCCTCTGCTTGTAGCTTTGGAAGTTCCCTTTTTGCTTGGCATTTTCTGGGCATCTATTGGTCGTATGTCCTGGTTTCTGACAGTTGTAGCACTTGATTTCTCTCCCATAGCAGTCTTTGCCGGGATGGTCCTGGTTGCATTTCCTGCACACATAGGTGCGGCCGTCGGAGAAGGTTTTGGTGAAACTGGAGCCATAACCTGAGGTTTAGAGGGTTAGCACATGTGTGCGTGGATATACTAGATATGGTGCTTGTAAGAATACGATTTAGGAATAGAAGTTTACCCTTAGGTGGGTGTGATCTCAGTGGCTTTGCAGCCACCGGTGCAGATGAACCAAGCTGAAGAAGCTCAACTGGTTTGCCCTGCTCAGCATGGGCACTGCTCTCACTTGGGAAGTTCTTTTGAGTTTGATGAAAGAACTTCCCTTTCTTCTTTTTCCAGCTTTTACCCTGGTTCTGCTCCTCGGCACTTGTGTTCTTACTATTAGCCTTGCGCTTCAGCGCGGTTTCTTCATCCCTTAGTTGGCAAGTGATCTCAACGCGAGAAGCCGCGTGATAACACTCCTGAAGTTTCAGGTATTAGCCGGGATTCTCATTTATGAAAGGATAAGGAAGAGATTCAAGGAATTCAAGGAATTTAAGGAATTGAAATGGTACTAAGGGTTAACCGATATTTACCTGAATGGAGGTAAATCGAGTGTAGCCCATACCGTACCGAAGGCGATGGCTCAGACCGTCATAGAAGCGATCGACCAAGACTTGGCCGGTGTACCCAAGGTCGGGTAGAAGACGGAGAATGGAGGTAAAGGTGCAGTAGTACTCATCCACAGACATCTTGTCTGTCATCTTCAAGGCATCTAGCTCTAGCCTTTTCTTGGTTTTCACATGCTCCGGATAGTATTTTGATCGGAGGAGGGATGCAAAGGACTCCCAGTCGAAGGTGGGGTCGTTGACGTGCTCATGCTTGATTAGCTTCCACCAATCCATGGCTGCATCTTTTAAGTAGTAGGCTGCTACTCTAACTCGAACTCCAGCAGGAGCTTCGAGGGTTTCAAAGGCTGTCTCCATCTCGGAGATGTAGGCCTCTAGCTTAGCCGGATCACTCTCACCCCTAAAGCAAGGAGGGCGGAGTTCCGCTACAGCTTTTACCCAGTTAGCTTCTCTGGGTGGAGGGGGAGGGATTGGCCCCGCTTGAGTTTGTTGGTTCTGCTGGTTCTGTTGCATAGCTTGGATTACTTGTGGTAGCATCTGTGCTACCGTGACAGCGACGATTTCAGCTATCGTCTGCGTGACGGGTCCGTCATTGCCCCCTCCTCTAGGGCGACCTGGACCTCTTCCTGACATCTGAACATTTAGCAGTTACATTAGGCTCCAAGATATGACTCAAAGGTCTTGAATTTAAATAAGGTATCGTTCCTAAGAACGTCAAGGGTATTCGTTATTAGTAACGGTAGTTCCTAGTTAGGTTTCTAAGTATCCGTCTTAAGACGGTTGAAATCCTAACTCGGTAATCCCTATGCTCGGTGTGCCAGCGGGGACGCTGGGCTCCCAAGGGGGGTAGAGTGTGATACCCAGTGTAGGGGTCACCTCCCACATCGATCGGGAGAGCGCACGAACCACACCTTATAGGTGTGGGGATACTCTTGCCTTGTGTGAGGCCTTTTGGGGATGGTACCCCGGAAGCAAAACCGTGCGGGCTATGGCCCAAAGCGGACAATATCACACAAGTGGGTTGATTACTGGGCTGTTACAGTTGGAATGGCTACTCTTATGGCCAAGAAAGCTACAATCAATGGTTTGTGTGTGAAAGATGCGGAGGAAACCATGACAGTTCTCAATGTCAGGTTGGAAGCTCTAGGTTGGAGGACATAATGGCGGATTTTATCTCAAGATACCAACCAGATGGGAGTAGACCAACCGGATTGGAAGACTATCATGAGTTTACACAAGTCGCCAACCCATGGATTGTATGCCAAGAATGTGGAGGAGACCATGAGCGTTCTCAATGTCTGGTTGCAATGTCAAGATTGGAGGCTCTCATGGAGGATTTCACCACTTCCATCAAGTTTACGCACCAAGCACCAGAGTCAATGTTAGCTGAGCAAAGCACCATCAACATAAACGTTCAAGCTCGGCTAGATCAAATTGTGCAACAACTTGAGAGCGAAACAATTCAAAAGGTGGAGCAACCTTCTACAGACTTGAGTTGCCCTCTCTCTCCTCCCTTGAGTGAATCAGAAACTCCACCACCAAACAACCATCAGCTTGATTATGAAGATAACTCGTCAGAAGAGAGTTTCTACTTTGACCTCATTGAGTTTCCTCCCTCTGAAGTCAACCACCAACTTGTCTCCCCCTCCCTTGTTCATCAATACAATGAGGATGATCACATCTTCAACTTTGAGAAGGAGGAGACACCGCCTCCCTCCCAGTCACCAGAGGAGAGTGCCACCATCTACTTTAAGGAGCCACCTCCCTCTGAAGTTGATGTCCATCAAGGCTCTTTCTATGAGCCTCACCAAGAAGTCGAGGATGTTTATATCCTTAAATTTGAGGAGGAGCCGTCAAAATTTGATCTTCACCTGGAGGATCAAGGCCATATCCACCCATGCTCAAGTGATGAATGGTGGAATCTCAAAGTCTACCCGCTAAGTGTGGAGGCCACCTTCCTGTTTGATCATGGACCAGAGATTGAAGACAAAGTCCGCCATGAAGTTCTCCCTGCACCGCTAAATGAAGATAAGGATGCCTTCATCCTTAAATTTGAAGAGGAGTATCCACTACAAGATGATTCTCGCACCAAGGATCATCAACCGAAAAATCTGGGCCGTTCTTCAAAGAAAAATGATGCCCGCCCAACCCACCCGTTGAAGCCCACTTCAACATTCATTTTCGATCCTGGAGGTCTTCAATGTGGTATAGTCTAGCCAAAGACCTTAAAGATGGGCAGCTTCCCGGAAGGCAACCCGGATGAATTTCTTTCATTTTTATTTATTTTAATTTTTCAAGTTCTCCTTTGATTTTGTTTTCGCTAACTCTTCACCCCAGTTGTAGTTTGGTTGCTTCTAGTGTTTTATGCAGGTGCACCTTAAAGTCCACACCGCAACCAAGCTACGCTAATTGAGGCTAAAGCTCAAGTGTGGGGGAATTTCTTCAATGAAAGCAAGCACAATCTCAGGGGAGTACTAGTTTCTTTTATTTTGCTAATCTCACTTCTCTTCCTTCATTTTTGACCCTGCTTGTTTTTGCCAGTGGGCATAGCTTATGTGCTATAATGTTGTTTATGTCCCTTGCATTTTATCTTTGTCTGCTTCCAGAAAAGGTCTTCTGGAACCCTCCCCGGTTTGTTTGGTGAACAATGAGGACATTGTTCAAATTAAGTGTGGGGGAGTGACCTTTTCGGTGAATTTTGTGCGTAAATGTTTAATCCCTCTGCTTATCTTGCGTTTGTCCAAAATAAAAAACCTAGACCCTTGTGATATAAGTTGTTCTCATTAAGAACAAATAATGTTATGAATTGTGGGATAAATGCTCAAATTTTTCTTTTTGATTGCTTTTGAGGAGCATTTTTCATGCGGTGTGACCAAATGATCTTATATGGTTGGATTTTCATTGCTTAGGGGTTCTTTCTGTCTTCTCTCTTAGGGATTGATAAGGGGTGCTTTTTTGTAAAAATCCTTTAAGGGACTTGTGAGGCGCCATTGGTAACCAACAATGAGAGTTGAGTGTTCTTAAATGCAAAGGATTGATGCCAAAATTTTATCTTCTCATCTCTTATGAAAAAGTGAAACAAATGCATAAATCTATTTTTCCTTTTGTTTTCTTCTCAATGCTCATTCTTGAGAAAAGTTGGCCATGGTAAAAGCTCTCCAAGTTACCTAATCTTTAGAACTTTGAAGCACTCCGGATCATACCCCGAAACTCTAGATTTTGTTTTGCCCTAAGCACACCCATGCCACCATTAAGAGATGGTTCACACTCCTCAAAGGTTTTAATCACTTTTTGTCTCTTCTCTTATCCTACAATTCATGTTAGTATTTGTTAGTCTTAAGAATTCCTTACTTGCTTGGGTGTTTGGTTTTGCTTGAGGACAAGCAAAAAAGTAAGTGTGGGGGTGTGATGAGTGAATAAATGAGCATGTTTTAGAGGTATATTCATGTGTTTTATCAACGTTTTATCAACACTTTTCATGCTCATTTCTCCACTCTAGCTAGTTTTCCTCTAGTTTTGTGTTTATTGGTGTTTCACAAAACTATTGTTGAAACAAGAGGAATAACATAGCTAGAAATAAAGTAGATGAAAAGACAAACACGTGGGCGCAAACGGATCCAAAATCGGAGCTATAATGAAGAAGTAAGGGCATTTATTTTGCTTCTGGTCCGGACCTCCCCAGGTGGACCGCCCCTGTGGGGCGGTAGGGTCAATTTTTTTCGCGTATTTTTGCCTCTGGTTCGGACCGCCCCAGGCCGACCGCCCCTGTGGGGCGGTCCGAACAGAAATTTGCCCAAATTTCAGATTTTAAAAGCAGAAAAAGAGAGGAGAGAGGGGGAGTTCGGGAGCAGGACTCCAGGCAACGCAAAAGAAGAGAAAAGAAGAGAAAAATGAGGAGAAGAAGAGGAAGGAGAATAAGAGAAGCTCACCTCCCTCCAAGCTCCATTAATGGCTTCCTCTTATCCTTTTTCTCTTGTTTTCTTCTCTATGTTTGTGTGAACTCTTGTATACCTTGGGATGGGGTTTCTCCCCAAAATCCCCAAATTGCTCTTGTAAACCTAACTCATCTTTTGTAGTTGTTTTATCCTCATCAATGCTTAATTAATGCTTTAGATTTGATCTCCTGTTGCATTTATTGTGATCCCTTGAAAAATTATGTCTTGATCTTGGGATTAGACAAATTGTGGATAAACCCTAACTTTTACACTCTTGATTTGGGGGTAAAATCCTAGGGCTACTATTTAAGAGCTTATGCTTAATGCTACCTAGTGACTTAGACCATCTTTGATTAAGAGGTTTGGCTAATTAGGTAAGAATTGGTTGTTCCATGATTTGGAGAATCTTTACATTAGCTCTAATAGACAACTTAATGAGGCAAAAAATGAGAGCATATTTGGGTGATTTAGGAGATCCCCACTATCCCAAGGTACACACCTATCTTAGATTAGCTAGTTTAATTTTATCATTTTCTTTGTTTCCCATCTATCAAACTAAAATCCCAAAACCCCCAATTTATACTTATGCACTTTTGTATATATCTTCTTGCACATTTACTAAGCTTATAATTAACTAGATAGTTACGAAGTCCCTATGGATATGACCTTGTTGTACTATAATGACTGGGTTCGCTGCCCATAGTTAGCAATATAGTTTAATCACTATTTTGCACAACAATGACTCCCTCCGTTGTTCTAAACAATCACTCTCCCTTTTAGGTATTACACAATCAAAACCCTAATTATTCCTTTCTAAGGGTCTTTGGTTGCACATGTTGCCCCAATCTTAGACCTTACAACTCTCACAAATTGGCCCCACGTTTTGTCAAGTGTGTTTTTCTAGGTTATCCTCCCAATTTTCAAGGCTATTGGTGCCTGGATCCCCTAACAAAGAAAATGTACATCTCTAGGGATGTAACTTTTCATGAAACTGACTTCCCTTTTGCCTATACTACCTCTTTATCTGAAACTCAACCTCTGTTACGAACCTACTCCTTACTGATTCATAATCTCTTGCCATCAACATCTCCCACACCTACTGCTACAGAAACTGCCTCCCCATCCCTGACCTCCACTCATCCTACCCCTCACCACAATACCCTAGAAACCTCTCAATCAAATACCATTTCCTCCTCTCCACCAACTTCTCACAGTCCTTCTCCTTCTCCTGAACCTCCCTCTCAGTTTGTACCTCCTCAAAATCTACCACCTCCACATCATCCTATGTTAACAGGGTCAAAGAAAAAATTTTCTAAGCCATTGATCAGAACTGATGGAACAGTTAACTATGCCCTCAACCACACCCTCACCTCCTCAGTCCCAGAAAATCCTACTCTCAAACAGGCTCTACAACATCACGAATGGATCTCAGCTATGCAACAAGAGCTAGATGCTCTTGAAAAGAATAATACATGTGAACTTGTCCCTTATCACTCAAACATGAATCTTCTTGGGGTAAGATGGATCTTTAGTAAAAAAGAACAGTAGAAGGGAAAATTGACAGATTTAAGGCAAGGTTAGTGGCACAAGGGTATTCTCAGGTTGCTGGCCTGGATTATCATGAAACATTTAGCCCTGTTGTTAAACAGGCTACTATTAGACTTGTGTTATCGATTGCAGTTACCCTCAATTGGCCCATACAACAAATTGATGTCCAGAATGCATTCTTGCACGGGGATCTGGAAGAAGAAGTATACACTAAACAACCCCCTGGGTTTGTTAATCCTACCCTTCCTAATCATGTGTGCAGACTTAAGAGATCTCTTTACGGTCTCAAGCAGTCACCAAGAGCATGGTATGCTAAACTATCCTCTTTTCTGCTGGAATTGGGTTTTCAAATGTCAAAGTCAGACACTTCCCTCTTCTACTTCTCTCAGGGTTCTAATGTTGTCTATCTTTTAATCTATGTCGATGATATTGTGCTCACTGGCTCCTCCTCTACAATTCTAAGACAATTTATCCACACTTTTCAACAGAAGTTTCCTATCACTGATATAGGAAATCTTAACTTCTTTCTTGGGGTTTCAGCCAAAATAACAAAGGAGGGTCTGTTTCTTAATCAAACACAGTATATTATGGATCTTTTACAGAGGGCTAACATGCTTCAGGCCAAACCTACTTCTACCCCATGTCTTCTTCTATAAACCTTGAAACCCTAGATTCCCCCACATTTCAAGATCCTACTCTCTATCGAAGCATAATGGGTGGATTGCAATATTTAAGCTTTACACGACTAGATATAAGCTTCTCTGCTAACAAAGTGTGCCAATTTATGCACTACCCAAAAGAAATACACTGGACTGCTGTAAAGAGAATTATGCGATACTTAAATCATACCAGGGAGTTGGGGTTGTTCTTTGCCGCGGCTAACTCTGGATCTCTTCACATTTGGACCGATGCTGACTGGGGAGGTGACCTCTCCGATCGACGCTCCACTTCTGGCAATCTCGTTTTCTTTGGCACTCATCTTATCTCCTGGTCGTTGAAGAAACAAGCTACCATATCCAGGTCCTCCACTGAAGCGGAGTACAAATCCTTGGCCGCCGGCGCTGCTGAAAGTCTCTGGCTCCAAACTCTTCTCTCGGAGTTAGGGTTCCGTTTGCACCAGCCACCCATTCTCTACTGTGACAGCATCTCCGCTACGTTTCTGGCCTCCAATCCCGTTCTTCACAGTCGAGTTAAACACCTCTCCCTCGATTTTCACTCTGTTCGGGAACGAATCAAAAGTGGAGTCTTGAAGGTTTCTCATCTCCCTTCTCACGAACAGCTTGCATATGTATTGATGAAAGCACATTCCTATTTCAAAATTGTCGGTCAAAACTTCCTTTGGCAAGGAGGTTTGACTCGAGGGGGGATATTAGTGATACAAAATGAAAATAACAGATTGTATAGGCCCAATATAATAGTCTGTTCTAAGTTCATTTGTAAACAGGCCCATTATACCTTGTACAATCTTCATTATATAAGGACAATTTTACACTGAATACAAGATAAGGGGCGAATCATTTATACCATACACTGTATGTGGTAACTGGTAATGACCTCAGTCTGCAATGTGGTATCATTCTCCACTGGCGTGCCCCGAAGGATGGCAAGATCCTCTGAAGAAGGATGGCTAATCATCTAACCAACCGCTTGATTTTTTCAACATCAACCACGGAGTAAAGCCCCATACACACAGGGAGATCTATCTGATGTGTTGGATGGACGTCACAATTGATTTCAACTTAGACATGTCTTCCCTCCCTCCTCTCTCCTCCTCACCCAAACCATCCGCCCATCCTCCTAGCATCAACCACCATGTCGCCCCCCCAATTTACACCCTCTAACACCCTCCCGCCGCCACTAAACAACCTAGCTCCACCAAAGCTCCTCGCCAAAACTCCTCACCATTATAGATACTCCACCGTCAAGGACCACAAACAATCTCCAAACAGCCCACTACAACTGCGTCTTCCCTTTCGTACCTCTTATTGAACCACGATGACCGTAGAAAACCTAGACCCGAATAGGAGGCCAACTCCAGGAGCCACCGTCTTCATTGATAATATCAACCCAACAAGCAGGCCTGGGACCATCTGGAAACTGTTCGATAAACATGGACAAATAGTTGGAATGCGGTTACCAAAAGCTCCGAGAATTCGAACAAAACAAGGTATGGCTTCATCGAATTCAAACTGAAAGAAGAGCAGACCAGGCGATCTCTGAAACAGATGGAGTCTTGGTAGATGGATACCGGCTACAAACCCAAACAGCTTTTGACTGGGGATTTAGCCAGGAAGCCCCTCATCGACGATGGATACCGAAAGAGCATAGCCCAGGCGCTAACCACAGGAGGTCCTCATCCCCACTACGCAGCAGTCCCCGGAGCAATAGTCCGCAGTGCAATCCCCCTCGCCACAGTCAAGGTACTCACTCTCTTGGTTTCACCAGTCTGGAACCGTCTCTACCAATGAAAGAAAAATTAATGCGAAGCATAGTTATATCCTTACCACTTCGAACAAGTCTGGAAAGATTGGAACACTACGTGCTAAAATGGAGATTGCATACGGAATCGATAGTCTGTCTATCACCCAGCAAATACGTAGTAATTTTCAAACACCCATGAAGGAGCCGAAACCTTCCAGTCTTCCAGCCTAGGGGAAGAGTTTGGCTGGGAAAAAAGACCCTGGCAATTCGAAGACCAATTCTCCTGCCGCACCACCACTATCGCAATCAGAGGACTGCCTCTTCAAGCATGGTCCGAGAACGCCATTCATGCGGTCACCAGTCACCTTGGAAAAGTCTCAGCAATTTCTACCGACATGAGCCGGCTGCCAAAATTCATAGAAGCCCATGCAACAATTGAAACTAAAAAGACGTCTATTATAAATGAAGAAGTCCAGGTAGAAGTAGAAGGAGTAACTTGCAATGTGGGGATAATAGAATTTGGTCAGAGGAGCTAACACAGCATGAGGAGCATAACCGCAAAACCTCCATGCCCGCCGGAGCTCCGTTCAGACGGTTTGCAAGAGCCTGGACATGACCCGCATGGAGACCCCATGCAGGAGGGATACAACACGTGCAGGTGCCCATAATCAGAAAACACGTACATGCGCACATATTCCACTCGAACTGTCAAAAAGCGGCCTCCATCAACCCCATGCGTTGGCTCATACTGCCGGACTCGCCCCACGTGTCTCTACTATCGAGACGCCTGTTCAAGCGATGGTTCCTAAAAGGAATCAGAAAGTGGTGCAGTTACAATTGTTCCCAGAAAGCATAATATACGTGAGTAGCAGCATCTGGACAAAAGGGGAAGTTATTATAATAAAAGAGAAAGCCCTTAACATCCTCAATATTCCACTCCAGATGGCACCTATCATGGTTCTCTCTGAGACTAAATTAACAATTGCATCGCCCACTACTGCATGTTCCCAAACCTCCAAGCCCACGTGTTCTTTACTCGAGGTTCCCACCTCCACGGCTCAGCCATCTTATTCCCTTGAAGTCAATAATAAACATAATCTTGGCTCTGTTCTCTCACAACCTCCTTCAACTCCACAGTCACGGTCAATTCCTCCACACTCCTCCCAAACCTGCAGTTCCCAATCCCCACGTACCCCCCCTCTCTCACAAACAGTGGTCCCCCAGACGCAAGAAAGCCAACCAATCTCCACCCATACTTATAAGAGCCCATCTACCCAAACACCTACATTTCTCTCACCTACTAGCACCTTTTCTGTAACCAACTCCCTAGATTCCACGGTTCCCCAAACACCAATTACCCCTCTCACACGCCAGGGCCATATCCCCTTTTCACTCCACAAACATTCCTTCTCTGCTTCATCCTCTGAGATTAATATTGAAGTGGTGCTCACACCCTCTCCCTCCAGAACCGTAACTTACTCTACCCCAACCCAATTGACCCCTCACCCTCCAGCCCCACAATTCTGGAGGCGCAGATGCCTGGATTTTGGAAGGAGACTCAACTGCCACTACCCAAACCCGGAAGCATCACTTCAGAATTTTGCCCAGATTCTGAGGAGAAGTAAGCGAGTAGAAGAGAAGCACAACACACAATATGGGACATCCAATCTGGTTCCAAAATGTCAGAGGAGTAAACAAAAGAGAGTGGTGGACTCTCCCATGGCAAGAAATATAGGAGTCCGGATCAAATACAATAGGCTTTCTACCAACGCATAGCTTTCAGTCTATGGGACCAGAGCAACATGTCGTATATAACTGAAGTTCCCGTAATTGAACAATTTGGAGGTCTTATGTGGAGCACTCACTTTATCAAAGACCGAATTCCCTACCTTGGCGAGAGATGAATTGCACCTGAGTTATCCTAGACTACAAACTGGTTGAAGGGTCACTTCAACCAGAGACAAGATGACACATTGAGGGGTTTCCAAAGCCAAACTTCTCCAAGGCATAGACTGGAAGACAAGTAAAACATCACAAGCTCTAGAAGAATGGAGGATCTCAGCGGATGGATCCATCAGGCGCTTTCCCTAGTCGAGAAATCTGGCTACAAATCCATATTAGCAATCTTGGTGACAAGTGTGAGTTTCAAATGGAGCAGTCCGTCACATGTTAACGCTTCCCGTAGAATTTTGTTCGATTTATAATGTGTTTTCATTTTGTTTTCAATTGTTTGTTTACTTTGTAATATTTTTCAAGGTTCGTTCATCCGGCGAGAAAGACAGAAATGTCTTAGTATTGCCTTTGTAACTGGATTTCCCAGCTAACTATCAAAAAAAAAATAACCATATTCACTATGTATAACTTATGAATGCATATATTAATAAGATGATAAACTAGACAGCTCATATTGTTCACCGATGAATTCTAGAGAAACTCGCGATATGGGGTATAGTAATATCCATGCTCCTTCAACCGATACTTCTTTATTTTTCTTTAGATAATAAAGACGCAAAGGGCAACTACAATTTACAACAAAGTTAGGTTTCATTCCTTATAATGGCATTTGTTTACAATATATTAAGGTAGTCTTTGCATGAGTTATTCCGGTTTCCCACGTGGGTTATGTATAATGTATTCTTCTCCAATAACTTATCTTAAAAAAACATATAAAATAACCAAAATAAAAACAAGCATAAATATGCAAAGACAAACAAAGACTAGGAATAAAAGATATATAGAGGTAAGCGAAAAAGCTACTACACAAAAACGTCAACGATGTTTAAAGGCTACCTGAAATAATTAAATAGAAATAGAGAATAAAAATTTGGAGATAAAATAAATGCAAATGGAGAATAAACAACAAAGTAATACCTGGTAATGATGATACTATAGCAAGAGTGGAGGAGTTTACATGCTCCTTCCGCAGCAGACAACTAGAGTTGATTCAAATCTCATGAGAACAAATAGAAAGAGTTTAAAGAAAGAAAAGTAGAGAAAGGCCATATGATTGCATATATCTTGGAAGTATGCTTTGAGATTGCCATGACTTGTGATACCTTTTCCGGGAAAGGTTGAAGTAACGAAGCACGTCACATGGCCATACTGGATATGAACATAATGGCTTGTCGCCTGTCGGTAGCATCGGGGCTCAGTTCTCCACTCGAAACCATATAGCAACAAGCAAGTGATTTTTCTTCGTTTGAACAAAGCAAGTTGAAATTTATAATTCAAAGCGACCACGACGCTATTAAGTGACATGAAAAATGTTACTTAGAGCACCCACAGCAGAGTGGATTCCACTCTCAAATATGTAAAAAAAGGTAAATGATTATGTGGATGAGAGATATGTGTATGAGTTTCTTAGTTAAGGAATGAGGAGGGAGAATTCTTAGTTTGTGAGGGAAGAGAATAAAATAATAGTATTTGTGAGTGGATTCAACTCCTATTGTTGTGGATGCTTATAGTGTTAACGGGCCAGCTCCTAGCCTTGCAAGCTGGACGACGACCAGGGCCCTATATCTGGGACCCAATTTTTATTTTATTTTTTTAGATTTAATCATGATAAAATTTTATAAATATCAAATTATCTTAAATAAAATGTTATAAAGAAACTTATTTTACATATTTTAATTTAATAATTTTTTGTAATCTTTATATAATTTAATTTTACATATCCCTCGGGCCTTAAGTTTTAAATTGCATTTTATCTAAAACAAGCTCATGTGTCGATCATGGTAGGTATTATCTCATTTCGATTTCTATACGAAGAAGAAGACATCAAATAACCTTTTTTTTAAATCACCTAGCTTATACGTTTAATCGAGTTTTCACTTCGTGCAATAAAAAATTATAAAATTCATTTCCCTCAAAATCTTATATATATACTTTAAAAAATTATAAAATTCACCCAAAATATAGGATATATTACAATTTACAAATACTCACCAAAAACTTGTGATATATTACAAATAGTGCCTAAAACACACTAATACTTTCAAAAATTGTAATATTCACCAAAAACTTGTGATATATTACAAATAGTGCCCAAAATACACAAAATTTCCAAAAACACAACTAGCACCACATGGATGATATTAACGTCGACGAGGACGTACGAGAGGCTCATTCAATAGTATAATTATATGTAGGTAAAAAAATTGGACAAAAGTATTGTTGATAGTGACACCATTTCAACTAGCACACGAAGTGGCAAGATAACAGATTCAAGTATGCTTTGAATCTGTTATATTGCTAATAAGTAGGGGTGGCAATTTTTACCCAACCCGACCCATACCCAACCCGAAATAGTGGGTTTGGGTCACGATTATTGACCCATTTAATTATTGGGTCGGGTATGGGTTACTTATTAAATTTGTGGGTTGGGTATGGGTTTAAAGTCCTAACCCGTAGTCAACCCGACCCGTTTATTTTATTTTATTAAAAATAATAATAAATAATAATTAGATAAAAAATATAAATATTTACTAAGTAAGTGCTAACCTACTATTAGTATAATACAAATTATGTAGTATTTTTGATGAGAGGTTGTTTATTTGATAATACTACTTTGTTGTATTTCTTTATAAAGCAAAAACAAGAGTATTCGTTATGTGGATTGTCAAAAGACAGTGTGCTGCTCTCTCCTCCACAGCTCCCACTGTGGTCCTATCTCTTCTGTACTTTGAAGATTTTTGTCTATGTTTTGATTCTATATATGAAGGAGAATACACTTATATTTGGTTCAGGAGCGTACACATCACCTTCTTCTATTAAGTGTCACTGAGCACGACATGTATGGAAAAAGAAAAAAGACAGAGGATAATGAAAACTCTAGAATATCTACCATATTGAATGTATGATTTCATTCATTTGTAACTCTGTTTGAGCAATCATATAAAAAATTTAATTCCAGGTCTTTTAAATTTTGCATAGCCTAATTATTGGGTTAAATGGGTCGGATATGGGTTTAATCATTTTATATGGGTGGGTATGGGTTGATAATTTGTAACCCGAATATTATTGGGTCGGTGTGGGTCAATACAATTTTAATCGGGTCGGGTATGGGTGAGCTTCACCCGACCCATTAACCCGAATTGCCACCCCTACTAATAAGTCAAAAATGTCAAAAATTAGCAACATATCCCCGAAGCAGACGTCGCCACCCACAAAGCAGGGCGGGCTTCAATGCCTGAGCCTAGGGAAAAAATTGTCCCGTTTTATCGCGTTTTTGACTATTTTTTCTGTTTATGTTCTATTTTTTGTATGTGAATTTAACTTAAAAGGTAATGCAAATGCATAAAAATTACCTTGGAATGGGGTGCCCACCCAGTTTAGTGGACGTCGACGCCTACGCCTAGACCTGACAATTCGGTCACTCGGTTCGGGTTCGGTTCTGGTCAATTTGTAGATATTCACTATTCGGTTCGGTTCAGATCGGGTCAGGTTATCTGGTTAAAATTAGATTCGGGTGACTTCGGTTTGGTTAATTTCAGGTTCGGGTGCTTTCGGTTGGGTTAGCCTATAATTTTTTGGTTTTTTCGGGTTATGGGTCAAATCGGGGGCTTACCACGTTATGCTTAATTGACAAAAATTTTAAAGTACAAATTTAAACAACCTTTGTAACTGTATTGATTTTCCATATTTGGATCTAAATTCTCTTAATATAGTGTTACTCTTGATGAATTGCTATTGTGTATTGGTTGGTTATACATAACAAATTGGATGACAATTTTTAATATTAGTTTTTTAGCTATAGATTTATTAATTGTATCAACCAAGTATAATTTTAAAATTTGGTGAATCAGTGGTCAATATTCGGTCACTTGACGCCCAATCTATCCCCCCGCCCAACGTTGTGCCTGTGCTCCCGCCATCCCGCGCCCGTCATCTCGAGCGAGTCAGTGTGCCCATGCCAATCTATCACCACCTCACGCCTGTGCTCTTATGCGCCAATCATTCATTATTTTTGCTAATGTCTTAGACACGACAAAAGATGACAAGAATTGTAAAATGGAATAAGAACATTCCTTTTTTAGTCCCAGTTCATGGAAATTATGTGTCGTACATGTCATAAAACAGAAGGATAATGAAGTTTGTCTAGTTCATGTGTGGTTTGGATGAATTCGGTTCGGGTCAATTCGGTTCGGGTGAATTCGATTCAGTGGATTCAGGTATATCAAATTTTGGTTGATTCGGTTTTGGTTGGTTCGGTTTGCATTTTCAGGTCACATTTCGGGTCACATTGGTTAAAATTCGGGTTGGATCGGGTTGGTTTTTCAGGTTCGGGTCACCTTTGCCAGGTTACCTGGCCTAGGGAAAAATGGTTCCGTTTATCGCATTTTTGACTATTTTTCTGTTTTATGTCCTAATTTTGTATGTGAATTAACTTAAAAGGTACTGCAAATACATAAAAAAATACCTTTGAATGAGCCCCTTGTAATATGTGAACAGTTTTGGTATATATTGTTATTTTGAAAATATTTCAAAGCAAAGCAAGAGCCAAAAAGATCATTTTCTAATTGAGCGATGAAAAACTCGAACGCGTAGTGACCCTCTACAATAAACTACAATAAGTCTTAAACAATCTATTGTCTTATTTCTATAAAGATATAAATAATATTTTTATAAAGGGTCATTTGTGATGAGTTGTTTGGTCAGCTATCAGTCACATTTGTCATAATAAAGAAGAAGAGAAGGTGAGACCTACACTGAAAACTAGGGAGACACACACAAACGTTAATGTCCGCAAAGGAATCCAAAGTCTTCATTCTCATGCTAACAATCACTATTCTATATACGAATGAGCAAAATATTTCTTTAACTTCTTTTTATTTTTACTTTTTTCTTTTATTCTATATAGAAATATGATTTTAGTGTTCCATATAAGGATCATTAAAAATACACTTACATCTAATTTACCTCTAAAATGATTTTCTTTAACAATATTTAAAGGATCAAAACAAGTTTAAGTAGATCATGGGTTCTAACCCCTTTTTTTTCTCTCTTTGGCATATCATGATAAAGAAACTATATCTATGTTTTTACTCACTTCATATAAATATTTTCAAAATTCTTAACTTTTACTTTCTAAAATTCATTGTTTATAATTCAAAGGTTTTGATGACCATACAGTCATTTTGATAACTATTTGAAGAGTTTTGTTAATATTTTGATGGGTTTTCAAACTAATTGTGTATTTTATAGAATATAGTATCTATGGATGTTGTTTTATGGAGATCAAATTTTATAAAGTTAAATTGTTTATTATTTTTATTCAAAAGATTTTTATTAGTTTAAAAGATAAAAAATAACATGTACAAAAATTAGTGAACCCCACCCACAATTGGTTATTAGAAAAGTTTTTCTATTTTTTATTGGTCCAAGAAGAATCATTCATTTTGTAGTTGTTTTGGTCTGACTATTTTGCAGTTGTTTTGGTCTGACTATTTTACAACTGTTGTATATGTGTACAGTATATTATTAGAGTAATGACAGACCTACGGAATCCACCGATTTATATATATTATCAAATATGTCAAAGTTGATCCGTACCGGACAAATGCAGTTCTACAAATAGTCAGGCCCAGAGGATCCAACACGTATGTTTTTAATCGCCTGAAAAAAACATTTATTACAAAAGCAAATGGCAAGGAACTTATTTTCCGGTTTTAACATAAGAGAATGGCCTGGCCCGTGTTGAATTCTTCACATATCTGGCCCACTTTACAAATCAGATTCAGCTCGGACGCTGCACAGGCGAGACTCATCACCGTAATTTACTCAGTAACTCTTTGTGGGGGGAATGAACCTCGCGGTCGCTGGATGCTGATCTCCGACGACGACCAACACCCCAGGTAATTCGGATATAGGCGACCCATAACTGATGGAGGAGGCGCCTCGTTCATCGTCTCTTAAGTCCTGTTGCTCTGGCGTTGATCTTTCCCTATCTCAATGACCAAAGTCTGTCCAAGACAACGCTCCGAACCCAAAAATCCATCACTAAACCGCAGCTAGCACCCGCTCCTGTCTGGTCGATTTTCATTATTAGCTTATGCTTTCGAGGTTAACTAAAGCAAGCTGTTGATCTCCTGGACGTGTGCGCTTGAACTGCGAAAAAAAAAGCATTCCTACCGCGGCAGTGGGCAAAGAGCAGCAAGGCCCTAAGAAGGGGGAGATGGATTCATCTCTATTTGAAGGTTACTTGTCAGAAGCACCACCGAGCACGATATTATATATTGTTGACTCACTCGGTGAACAAGTAATTGAGCTGGGGCGAGCACGACGGAGGCACGCAAGTTCTTCGATAAAATGTCTATTAGGAATCTGTACACCTGGAGAAGTGCGCTCCCTGGGTTTGCTCAACGCTGCTAGGAGGCTGTTCAATCAAATGCCTTAAAAGATGAAATTCAGGGGTGATTGGCTATACGCGGAATGGAGAATTAGAGGTAGCTTTGAGGTGGTACGTTGGATTGAGAAGGGCCTCGATTCACTTGAACACATTAAGTTTGCCGGAAGGATATGAGGTACAGGCTCAAAATTCGGTTTTACTTGTTGGATTTCATACTAATGTGGTGTTGTCCACTGTCCAGCTCTATTCTTGATTTGTATGCAAAATGTGGGGTAGATCCCGGGTCAATTATTGTTCAATGCTATTCCAGCAAGGGAATTTTCGTTTGGACCGTTGGAAATGCTAATTGGAAGATGTAAAATCCGCAAGGGATTTAATTAATGTGATGTCGTTGAAGACCCCTGTCTTGTGGATTGCTATAATTTCAGGTCATGCAAGGAATAACAACTTAGGACATAAAACACTTAACTTATTTAAACAGATGAGGCAACTTCATGTTCGACATGTACAATTCAGTTGAAGTAGTTGCGTCCCTGTTTGTGGAAGCACTGTTGCCTTGAAGCTTGGCAAAGAAAATCCTTTGCCTAATTAATGTCATCTCTATTTTTGACATGTATTCTAATCTAAGGGTACGTCATTTTGGGCACACCATTTTATGAGCTTTATATCCAGGTGTCATTCGGATAATGGTTAATATCCTATTTTTTATTTGAGTCTTGATATGGACTACTCACATATGGACGAGTTTAATCATAAATCTACCAAAACCTGCATTCCAATTTTCTAAACGCAGCAATAGGACGCACCGTAAATGTGGCAGTTGGGGGCATGATATACTTTTTCATGTACCAAGGCTGTGTTTTTGACATTATTGAGTCAAAATGATAATAGAAGAGATAAGATAGTCTATTTTACTGTCATCTGGCTACACCAACCTACCCTTGGATATTTTATATTTGCAAGTTCGACCCGAATAAAATATAAGTATATGGAAAGCCGGACAAGTGTACCAATCAATCAATAAAGTTTATTGGAACACAAATCGAATTACTATAATAGGGGTTCGTCATAATTTGCAACAAAACCGGGTAATTGGACGATGGATCGTACAGATTTGTTGTTCTTTCAGGGAAAGGGTCGGACATTAATCTTCTTAGAAAAGTCAACACGGAGCCATGATAAGCTGAAAGAACAACAAAACTTTCCCACTGTTGAACGGTTTTCGTTTTGTTTTTCTTTTAAATTGAGTTGAACGGTTTTTGTTAGATAGCTGTCGTTGCAATTTAACTTCCACCTCAAGGACAACATCTGCATCAGTAAAATGAGAAGAGAAATATTCACGGGAGAGGAGAGGAGTATAGAACGAGTTGGTTGGAGGAATCAATCAAGTGGATGAAGAGAAGGAAGATGAATGAGTACGGGCATGTGAAAATGCTTGAAGTGAGAATAGAGTATGGGCACCAGGATCTGCCGGGGTTCGAAGATGACTTGATTTCGGAGTTAGGGGAGTTACTGAGTCCGCAGGATGAGGGTTTGTTTACAAAGCGAGTTGAGGAGGTTTTGGGGATGCCCTTCAGAATGAGAGTGTTGAAATCAATCACAGTGACCCCCTTTATGGTTTAGCTTTCTTTTCTTCACTCTTTTACAGAATTAGGTCAGTTTTCCCCAATATCTGTGTAGTACAGTACGGGTGAAAAAAATCTTCTCTTATTGAGATACTCCAAGTATATATGTCGGTTAGATTTTGGTGAATTCAGACCAGACGGGTTTGTCTACGACCCAGCGCAATTTTATCCATAATTTTAGTTGGATTTTACTATGAGGTCAATTTTTTCAAATCAATAAAATTATAGTACTAAGTTAAAATGAAGTGAAGCGAATAGATTTTAGTTTTTTTGGTGCTAATGGAGAAACAGCTATTCAAAACGAACTCAAACGCGACCAGAGAGAAACACTGAAAAGGAAGTTAGGACTGTGTCTTTCTCTTCTTTCGGCAGAGCCGCAGATGCATTGGATAACGCCCGATTGATCGACATCCTTAGTTATTAGATTTTGACAGAGGAAAGAAAACAGAGCCGTGAAGAATAAGGACCCCCTTGAAGTTGTCTGTCTCGGTTAAAGAAAAAGGGACCCCATGAAGTTTAACTCGGCAAGTGTGAAGGTAAATTGTACATGTTGTGGCAACACAAGGTGAAAAATTGAAAAGAGATCGTACAGCATATATACTGTGAACACATTTTTTAAAAGAATCATGTTCTACCCAATCAGGCAATCAATACAATAGGGCTGAGTCAGCACATCGCAGGAATGGAATGGATAAATAGAACCACAACTTGATTAGAATTATTTTGGGGAAAAAAAGTTTGGATCGTGTAATGTACAGAAGAAGACAAGTTAATTAGTTCGTTTTTAAGGGAACAAGTTGATTAATTTTTGTATACAAAGGTTTAGATATATTCTCGTAAGTAGATTCAATTCAAAAAATCCATCTCAAGTTTAATGTGATGTGAGAGAACGGAGACGGAAAAATGAGAGTGACACCCACTCCTTCGGTCTTTCTTCTCCTCAAAACCCTCAACCTTATAATAATACTACTATTGAAGTTCGTCTCCACCACTCAAAACGCCACACGGTGTAACCTTGTCCTCTTCCATTCTCTCCTTCTCCCCACTAATCCCATCTCTATCCCGCCACTCCTCCTCCTTTCTCTCCAACAAAAATATCACCAGCAGCGCCACTTTACCCTCCCAAACCACAACAAAATTATTAAATCCCCGTCTCAAACCCACACCATCACAATCAAATTTAGAAACAGAGCACCAATTCTTCTCTTCTTCTCCTAATCCATCATCATCGTTTCCAATAGCCATGGCGGCTTCATCCCCCTCCTTTTCACCAAAATCCACCCTCTACGACACGCTTGGGATCACTTCCACAGCCACTTGTCACGAGATCAAGGCTGCGTACAGAAGACTAGCTCGAGCGTGTCACCCGGATGTCGTCTCCGTCAGTCAAAAAGATAGATCCGCTAACCAGTTTATGAAGATCCACTCCGCTTACTTGACCCTATCTGACCCATCTAAACGGGCTGGGTATGATAGGGAGCTTTTTGTAACGCGTCGACAACCAAGTTCTTACGGCAGAGTGGTGTCAGGTTCAGCTTCGGGATTCACGGTTTGTAGGAACTGGGAAACTGACCAGTGTTGGTAGTTTTGTTTTCTAGGTTTTTTTATTTAGCGGTCATCGTAATTTTCAGGCGATGGTTCTGATTATTATATTATTATAAATATGATGATAGTTTATATATTTATGTCTCGTAAACTCTCGTACCTCCAATCCATCTCTACTCATAGTACTCCCTCCGTCCCACCTTGACCGTCCTCTTTACTATTTGGATATGTCGTTTGACTTCAATTTTTAACATATAAGATATTAATTTTGAAAATTTAAGTTTTGCATATGATTCCTTACATGATAAACTATATAACAAAATTCAGTTTTATAAATTATTTTACTTTATATGTTTTAATATTGAGGTGGAAAAACGTGCCAAAAAGCAACAAGACACTTATGACGGGACGGGGTAGTAGTAAATTACCCAGCCAGTGGTACGTAACTCTATGTTCATATATAAGTTTCTTATCTGAAAATGAAAAAAAAAAACCTTATTACCATGTACATGAAAATGTGTTATTTATTAATCATTTGGTTATTTACTTTAATCATGTTTGACAAATTCGAGCAAAATTTTGCACCTCCAAGACCAGCTAGATTGTAATGTGAGCAATATTCTTGTGAAAACAATCGGGGTTTTGGATATGTGGATGTGGCGGCAAGTCATTTCATGATAATAATAATAATTGTACTAGACAAAATATAAAAATAAAAATCGATATTTTAAGTACATGAGCTATCTATTCAAAAAAATAATAATAAATGACACAAGGACATGTACGTTATGAGTTGTTAATAATGATATCCATATATAGTTTGGAAGAAATAATGTTATCCTTAGATGTTTCGAAAGAAAAATGAATGTAAGAAAGAAAAACGATGAATGTTGTATCTGATATACAACTGACCCATTTTAATTATTCGACACGTCGTTTTAACCGATTAGTCTGGTGGAATTTTGTAACATTTGCTCCTTTCCCCTATTAACCTTTCTGACTTTTCCCTTCCCCCCTCCAGGAAATTAAACAAAAAGTACTACTACCATTCGACTTAGTCCGACAAGGGAAAGAAAAGGGTAAAAGTGATAGATAATGGTGTTATACGTAAAGGGATAAACATATGTGTCAAAAGCATATTGGTAGAAATTCCTGACCTCATAGATCCTAGCTTCTAAGAGCAACCATACCAGTTTAAAGTTAAGGATTGTCTTATTTATTATATTTTACTCATTCCCCTCATAATCTCTCACAAATATGTTTATGTCACTAACACATTCCTTAGCTATGACACCCAGGGCAGTTCTCTCTCTTTCATATATTCTTTTACATTTTTTTTTCTTTGTGTCAATAAAAAACCACAAAGTTACTTTACTAGTCAGAGTTTATAGTTTCTTAACAAATTTCAATGTGACATATCATTAAAATACTATTAATTTATCAATAAGGATTTTACTCATTTACTTTTCACTACAACAACAAACTCTCTTATTCTTCTCTCTCCCCTCAAACTATCAATTATATTTTACTCCGTATTATTTGGATGAAAAGAAAACAAAAATAAAATAACTTTCCCACATATCCACCTTTATACAGTTCTTAATTAAAGAACAAGGAGAAAGAATAGTGGAAATCCACTCTGTGTAGCTACAAATTTATTATCTTACAGACATCAAGAGTGGAATCCATATATGCTCTATGGGTGTGACTAAAGTATCTACCTTAGTTTACATGAATATGGTAGGCTTTCTAAATTCGTTAGGAGATTGCTTGCTGGTTGTGATATTATTTCCCTTCAAGAAAAACATCAAAATAGTACTTCGCAAATTCAAAGACACGGCGGGGTTGCACCTTCCATCGTGTGGTCTATCTATTTGGGCAGTCCAGTCTGTTAGTGACTGGATTATTTTGTTGACTGGACTACCTTTTTATTATATTAATTTTAAATTTTTATAACTTTTAATATATAAGTCCAAAATAAAAAAAAATTATATCACTATTCATCTAAATTCAAGCTCTTCAAAACAAGACCAGTAATGAATATGTTTTGACAACTTTGAAAGCGATAAAAATCATTATTGTTTTGATATTATGATTCATTAAATTTGATATTGTCATTTGTTAACTAATAAGTGATGAATTAGATTACAAATATCGAAAGCAATAAAAATCATTATTGTTTTGTAGTGTATTATTATTGTTGTATGATGTATTTTAAACCTTATATGGTGAATCATGTATTTTTCAAACGTACCAAATGTAGTATTGTTTTGTGTTATATTATTGTTTAATTTTTTTATTTTTATATGTTTACGTTGATACACTCAAATGATGATATGATTCATTAAATTTGATATTATGATTCATTAAAATTGATATTATGATTCATTAATTAATAAGTGGTGAATTAGATAACAAACTTCGGAGTCAATAAAATCATAATTATTTTGTAATGTATTATTATTGTTGTATGGTGTATTTTAAACCTTCTACGGTGAATCATGTATTTTTCATACATACCAAATATTGTTTTGTGTTGTATTATTGTTTAAATTATTTTTATTTTTGTATGTTTATGATGATACACTAAAATGAAAATATGATTCATTAATTTTGATATTATGATTCATTAAAATAGATATTATGATACACTAAAATGATGTTATGTGTTTACAATAATACACTAAATTGATGTTATTAATTATAAGTATCATTAATATATATTGATATATACATGTAATTAATATAAAATTTTAAACTATTCAAAACATTCATGTCTGGTCTTGTTTTGAAGAACTTGAATTTAAAAGAATAAATGGTGTAATTTTTTTAAATTTTAAACTTATATTTTAAAAGATACAATAATTTAAAATTAATACAATAAAAAGTAACTCAGTCAATAACTGACTAAACTGCTGACTGGGATGTCAACTCAATTGACCGCACACAATATGGTACGATCGCTGCACCGTCTCCCCGCTGATAGTTAGACCTGGCAATTTGGGTCGATGGGTTGGGTTGATATCAACCCTAACCCAACCCATTTAAAATATCATCAACCCAACCCAACCCAAAAATGGATGGGTCAAAGAATCATGACCCTAACCCAACCCGTTTAAAATCCTTCAACCCTAACCCAACCCACCCAACCCATTTTTTAAGCATACAATAATTTAGATGGATTAGGAGTATAAATTAATACAAAAATCCAAAAACATCCAGTGCGAACTGACGCACAAATTAGGATGGAACAAAATGAAGAGAAGTAATCTTGCTTGATCAACCCAACTTTAAATGAATTTCATGTTATGCGAAGAATCTAGAGTACTGCGGGGAGGCTTATGTGTACAAGTGGTTCTTCGAACTTAGAAATTTCCCATGAAAAGAATAAGTCGTACTTTATCCTTAAGTTTGTTTTTATCATCCGAGCCTAGAGCTCTACCTTTGTTTGGGAGGAATTCTATATAGATATGCACATGATCCTAGTGCCCTTAATAAAAAAAAGGGAACAAAAATGAAAATCGTGATTATACATTAGAGAAATACACTAAAGATAAATCTTCTAAAGTTAGAAATAATTTAAAAACTGAGTGCTCAAAGCCTTTAAAAACCGAGTGCTCATGCTTGAGAAAAGTACAATCACAATCACTTAATCGTTACCCATAGTTGAGGAACTTGTATGTAGCAAGCTATCCGCACTGCTAGCTTCAGAATTCACTGAGAGGTTTATAATCAAGATCCTACTTACAAAAAATATATATCACCTACTTTTGTTCACCATTCTAAATAATTTAAACATACTTATGTTCTCAAGAACGTAATGACAGTGAGAACAAGAAAAACAAACCTTGGGCAAAGATGAAGAGCGTCATAGATAATGGTGGCCATCGGGTCCGGTTCTACCCGGAACCGATTGGAACCGGAACCGGTCGGGAACCGGTGGGAACTGGAACCGGCCGGGAACCGGTGGGAACCGGAACCGAACTGCCTCAGCCGATTCCGAATACGAATACATGTTTTGAGATTCGGGCCCGAACCGGAACCGGAACCACCTGGAACTGTCATCAGATTCGGAACCGGGAACCAGAACTAGAACCGTAACCGGAACCACTCCGGAACCGGTTGAAGTTACCGTTGGAATCGGGCCAAAACGACGTCATTTTGGGTCTCGGGCGTGCGCTCCTCTGAAGAAAATAGCCGTTAGATCCCAAGCACACGCATTGCAATATGAAAGCCAACATGATGATTGGTATGAGATGAATGAGGATAACACCGCTTAGGACTTCTATCTTGTAAATTTTAGAATGTATTAGTAATTTAGTATTACTTTCTTTCCATGTAAATTTTTTTTTAAGACTTGCAAATTGAAATCATGTAACCTCTTAGTAGCTGTACTTTTTCCTTATTAGGGTTTTCCCAATGGGTTTTTACCTAATAAGGTTTTAATGAGGCAGTGAATCATAATCAAATTCTCTTTGTTCCTTATTTTTTGTAAATTCAATAAAATTCCTAAGTCTTTGTTTCTTACAAATTTAAGATTATAAACTTGAAGAATAACCTATCTAGGAGTAAAGTGGATGAAAAGAGCAACGTGTGCACTCAAACGGATCTCAAATCGGAGCTAAAACGAAGCAACTGGAGCCGATCGAATCTTTCCGGAACCGGTCAGAACCGATCAGAATCGGAACCGGTTTTTTGACCGAATCCGAAGCGAATCCAGATTTCAGAACCGGAACCGGAACTGGAACCGGAACCGCCCAGACCGGTTCCGAATACGAATACACACTTTCCGGAGCCGGAACCGGTGGAACCGGACCCGTGACCACCATTAGTCATAGACATTAACAACGACGTAGAGAATAAAGATGGATATGAGTCTGCAAGATGAGAGCATTAGGATTTTCAACATTATGTTAAGGTCTGGTTGGGCCCTTCGTTTGATATGCAGTTGGATGAGCCATCTGTTTAGTTAAGATTATGTGATATTATTAAAGGTTGGATAGTCCAACTACACTTATGCTTAAGACTAAGGTGTAGTTTGATCTGAAAATAATATATATACATATATGTGAATTAATATTTTTATTTTTATTATTAACAAACATATTTTTGGGTTTCGGGTTGGGTCATGGGTTTAGATCTCTACCTTAACCCAACCCACAAAATTAGCCTATTACCCTAACCCAACCCAAAAAATAAATGGGTCAATAATCATGACCCTAACCCGCAAAAGTATGGGTTAGGTTCAGGTTGGATTTTGGGTTGGGTCAAAATTGCCAGATCTACTGATAGTACTTATACTTTGTATATTTAAAAGTTTTGGTAGCCACATGATTGCATTTTTTTTATACTATATAAATGAGAAAAAAAAAAGAAACTAACTAACGGTATAAGCTAATAGTCTCTCCTATTGGTCAGCTGTGAGTGATAACCGTCGTCGTTGTGCGGCACAATATTCCAGCCCGAGATGTCCGTGCCCTTTTCCTCGTGGGGCCTTATCCCTCCTCCGATATTTAACATCGCATCGCAGGGTAAGAATAGAATCTTATCCATTGTGGTGACTCAGCAGCAGTACCGTGATTCCCGTTTCTCCTCGTCTCTTGAACCCCTTCTTGTACTATTTGACCTTTCTGATTGTATTGTGATTTAGAAGTGCTACCGTGTGTTTTTCTTCAAACGAATTGATTATATTAGTAAGGATTAATATCATGGTTACATACATAAATATACGATGATGAATTTTATGACCGGGTCTTTTCCAGATTTTTCATATACTAGTTTCAATCACTTCACACTCAATTTTGCATTGTTTAGATCAAGTACAAGAATGAGAAATAGGAAGAAAAAAAAAACCTGAACCACACGATTTTATCAAGCAATATTACTCCTCGAACAAGGTTGTTAGAAAATTTACAAAGTTTCATCTTCTTTACTCTGTTCTAGTCAGATGACGTGCAATTAAGGAGGTTCTGAACAAGGGTCACATACGAGGTGGTGTACAGAAGATGGGTTTCGTTTTATCATCATCTCAACATTTGACGCCAATCTTGACACAAACCCGAAATCTGACCCGAGGGTTTGGGTTGCAATTTTTAACCTGAAAACATTTTTGGGTCAGGTTCGGGTTGGGTTGCTGAAAACCCGGGTCGGTTTTGGGTTTGAGCTGCCAACCCGATTTCTACCCACAACCTGAAAACATTTTTAAAAAGAAAATAAAATATATATTCTTATAGTTATGCGACATAACTCTTAATATATCAATCATGTAACCATCTATGCTTGATGGTTTTATATGTTATGTTATATTGTCTTGGTGATTTTGTGTAACATTTGTATTGATAGTACAATATTTCTAATTTTGGGTCGATTTCGGATTGATTTCAGGATGATTTTGGGTTGATTTCGAATTGATTTCAGGATGATTTTGGGTCGATTTCGAATTGATTTTGGGATGATTTTGGGTCAATTTGGGGTTGATTTCTGGTGTCAAGTCAGATTCGGGTCATCAGGTCAGTTTCGAGTTGACATAAAATAACCCGTTTCGGGTTCGGGTCAATTTCGGATTGAGGTGAAACATGAGTAGGTCAGGTTCGGGTTGAAGTCAACCCGACCCAGAACCCAAAATTGACAACCTTACCACCATGGCTGATCATGGAACATGAAATAGCTCTATGAGCCTAGTGAAGCGTTCACAACCCCGACCTCTGTATGAATTGTTTCTTCCTCTTCCATATGAGTGATTTTTGCCTCTTTCTTCACTATGAGACGTGGGATTCACAGTAATAGTAGTATTCTGTTGTTTCTGTTGTTGAGTGATCCAGCATTCACTTGACAACATGAAGTTGTAGAGTTGAGATGAAGTACATGTCTCAGATCTGGTGAGAACATTATACACCATGGCTCCATAATCAGAAGGTAATCCTCTCAGAAGATAACTCTAAAATTCTCGATTTGTGATAACATGACCAGTTAAGGCTAGGGATTCAACAAGAGCTTGAGCTCTATCATAATAGGATGTGATTGATTCTGAGGGAGATTTTTCAATGGAGGCTAATTGCAAGTGGAGCTGGCCTATTTGTGTGTTTGTTTGTGAAGCAAAGGTATCATGGAGGTAATACCAAGCTAGATGTGATATGTTTAGAGACAACTTGACCGATTATTGCTTCACTTAACGAGACAAAAATGATTGTTAAAACTTGCTGATCTGTTTGAATTATTCCTGATTCATAGTGTTGTTGATAATGGGAGAGGGACAAGGGTAAGATCCATCTACATACTTGAAAAGATCATTTGCTTTGAAAAAAATTGTAATAACGTCATTCCAAATTCTAAAGTTGTCTTGCTTCAACTTTACCAGATTCGTTGCCGCGGACAAGATGGATTGAGTAGTGGAGATTGAAGATGACACAGGAATAACAGATCCACCGGCTCGAGAATCGGTGTTGCCAGATCCATTTGATGATCCTTCCGATGGAGTAGCAGAAGACATATCCAAGATCGAAGAGATGCCGGGAGACAATTTTTTTAGGCGTATGATACCGTAGTTGATAGTATAGATCGTAATGTAATGGAACAGTGAGGATGATTCTCAGTAAAATATCTTGGGTATTTCGTTATCAGACTTGTAGTACAAGGGACAGTTATTTATAGTAATATAATGGACCCTATCTGAATACAAGAAGTGGGCTAATAACAAGACAAGGCCCTACATATTATTGCGGGCTATTACTCGTACCGGCCTATCCTGACCAATAGAAAGAAGATGCCCAGGTATAGATCTTCCTTGTGATATTCAATGAAGTTTGCAGAGTCGACATAATATATATATATAGACTTTAAGAATCACTTGATTAACAAGTTCACCAAACTTGAGAAATTGTCTTTTCCCATGCATATTTATCTATGACAAGTATCATATTTGATCCACTATAGATTTTAAACCCTTCGCTTTTTTTTTTTTTTTTGCATGTGATCATTGAATGACTCAGATATTAAGAGGACTAGAGGAACTCCTAGGAAAATTTTCGTCGAAATACTATTTGTCAAAAAAAATTACTTGCGGTGGCTTTTTTTCAAAAAAATTACGCGGATGTATCAAAACGGGTCACATAAACCGCATCAGTCTAATGCTGCTTACCATAAACCGCATTAAGCTAATCCATTTATGGGTTAATTTTGTCATAAACCTCATTGGACGAACGCGTCTTTGCCAGTAAATGGACTGGGGCGGTGCGGTTTATTTGCAAACACGGAATGAATATGAGTCGTCCGTATTCCGCGATTTTGTCGGATAAGATTATCCAGAATCTTGCACATAAACCGCACTGGTGCGATGCGGTTTATGACTGCCAAAAATCCCTATAAAAACTACACTCAGCCAAGCTCATTCCATCAACCACAAACACCAAAAAAAATTCCCTTCAACAATGACAAGTGCTCCGAAGTTTAAGAGGTTAGTATGGTTATTTTTAATTTATTTGTATAGTAAATGTCTTTGTTTATTAGGTTTCGATATATATATATATATATATATATTTAAGTAGTTATCTAATTACTTATGATTAAATTCATAATTAACTATGTCATTACCGTATAACTTATTATTCTTTAATTTTGATGTATGTTAAAATAATATGTAGACATCTTATTAATGGTTTACATTAATTTTTTCTAAGTTTTAGTTGCTTAATTAGGATATAAATTCGTAATTAATTAATGCATTAATTGTATAACTTGTTTTTAACTTAAAATGGTGCATAAATTAGTAAAATAATTAAGTAGGTATTATTATGTTATTGGAGAAAATTAATCTTGATAGTTTTAGTTGTTTAATTAGTATTTTAATTCGTAATTAATTAATGCATTAATTTTATAAATTGTTTTCAACTTAAAATGGTGCATAAATTAGTCACAGAATTAAGTAGGTATTATTATGTTATAGGAAAAAATTAATCTTGATAGTTTTAGTTGTTTAATTAGTAATGTAATTCGTAATTAATTAATGCATAAATATCGTAAGTTGTTCTTAACTTAAAATGGTGTATAATTTAGTCTAATAATTAAGTAGATTTTATTATCTTATAGGAAAAATTAATTTTGGTAGTTTTAGTTGGTTAATTAGTGAATTATTTCATAATTAATTAATACATTACTTGATAACTTGTTTTTAACTTAAAATGGTGTAATTCATCATTTATTATTGTTAATAATTTATAACTACTTGTTTACCAAAATAGGTGTATAAGTTAGCTACAATATATGTAGAGTTGTTCGTAATGGTTTAAACATATTTTTCAAATATTTTAGTTGTTGATATATTAATTAAATTCGTAATTAATATTTTGTAAGTTTTACTACATTTGTGTTGTTAAATTTATTATTATATTTAAACCTTGTAAATTGGGTTGTAGTTAGCTAAAAAATGTTCAGACTTGCTCTTACAATTCAATATTAATTTTTTTTTGCATTTAGTTTATCGTTTATTATTTTTTCTTGCTTAAATTGTAAATATTGTTTGTTTGTGCAGATCTAAACTACGTTACTCGTCTGCATCTTAATTTCGCTTGAAAGAATGGCATTCCCTTGTACCATTTTTGTTAATGCCCAACTATCATACACGGAACATGGAAGTCTCTACTTCCAAGGCAATGAAGACACCAAAACCTTTTATCTTCGTGTAGCTGACGATTTCACCATCCAAATGTTAAAGTATTCTGTCACAGAGGCCATCCGTCAATTGAAGTTTGGATTTTCTGTTTCGAGGATGACATATCGGCAGTTGTTCAGCAGGGAGCCTTTACAGTTTACAGCACTTGTGCTAGAAACTGATGAAGATGTTCAGGCAATGCTTTGTAACTATAAGTGTTGTTGGGACATCTCTTAGTGCATGGACATTTATATAGAAATTGATGGTGATGATGAGGATGACGATGACGACGGAGAGTATCAGCCTGCAGATGATGAAGATGTTACATCAGATGATGAAGTTGAACTCATTCCAGAAGAATTTCTTCATGGACCAGAAGTAGATGGCGAAACTAGTCAGCATATGCCAGATGCTTCATTTTATCATCACGTGGACTGGGATGCCATCAACGCAATGCGATCAGATGTGGATCGTCGCGGTGTCCCAAAGTGGAATCCTGTAGAAGAGTTCGTTGTAGGCCAAGAGTTCGACGATAAAGACAGTTTAGTAACCGTTGTTAAGGAGTATCACATTCGCAAAAATATGGATATCAGTGTTGTCAAAAACTCAAGGAAAGCATACGTTGTCCAATGTGTTAAACATGATGAATGTCCATTTTACTTAAGGGGCGCGTTGTTGAATGGTGAGAGCGAATGGAAAATTATGAGACTCACTACCCATAGTTGTGCTCCTGCAGATGATGGACAAGATCATCGGCAGATGAACTACCATTTCATTGCTGAAGCTCTTCTTCCCCATATTAGTCGTAACCCAGGTATGAGTGTTCTAGATGTCATTGAGCAGATTCGTGGACAGTACAACAGAACAATTTCATACAGAAAAGCATGGTTGGCAAGATGTGAAGCGACCGGAAAAATCTATGGAGATTGGGTTGAGTCTTATAATCAGCTACCAAGGTTATTCATGGCCATCAAACATTTCATACCAGGTTCCGTTGTTGCTCTAAAGACAGTCAGGGCTTTCGAGGATGACACACAGACAACCCAAGTGAAACAATTCCAACAGTGTTTCTGGGCGTCGGTCCGTGTATTTCTGCATTCAGACACTTCAAACCAATGTTGCAGATAGATGGTACACATTTATACGGTAAGTTCAAAGGCAAGCTTCTGATAGCGGCGGCCCAAGATGGTAACAACAAAGTCATACCTATTGCGTTCGCTATTGTTGAGTCTGAAGACTTAGCTAGTTGGAAATTCTTTCTCGACAAGGTGCGACTCCATGTGATAGGTCAAAGAGCGGACGTGTCAATAATTACGGATCGTGCCCCAGCTATCATAAGTATCGTTGAATCAGATCCATATTGGAAACCCCCCATGGCTCATCACTACTACTGCATCCGACACGTTGCATCGAACTTCCAGACAAGGTTTCACAACAAAAAAATGAAGAAGTATCTTATTAACACAGGTATGAACTTGTATACATTGTGATGCTTCATTATCAAACTTGTCCATAACATCTCTTATTAATGATATATCTTGTTGTTTTAGCTTATGAGTTTAGGATCTTGCTACATACAACGGTCAACGCATCGCTGGAGCGTCATTGTACACAGACTACGCCACAACCAAGATTGAGGAAAATCGAAGACTATCAAACAGTCACAATGTTAGGGTTTTTGATGAAGTACATCAAGTATACGAGGTTGAGGATTTTGGATCTGTGGCTTTGAGAAGAAACAAGGGAAATTACAAAGTCGATTTCAGCGACATGACTTGTGAATGTGGTGAGTGGCAAGAATTCAAATACCCATGTTCTCATGTCATGGCTGTATGTTGCAGAACAGGGTTACTGTGGGACAATTACGTGCATCGTGTTTATAGGCTTGAGACAATGATTGAAGCTTATGGTGGTCAACCTTTTCGTCCACTTGGCAACGAGCACAACTGGCCACCGTATACAGATGCAAAAGTAGTTCCACATCCAGATGCGATACGAACTATACGGGGGCGACCAAGGTATTCACGCATTCGGAATGAAATGGATGAAAACGATGACACAACTACAGAACGCAGACGCTGCCGTCATTGTCTACAACCGGGGCACACCAGGAGAAACTGCCCGAACCGTGGTTACAACTAGTTGAAAATTAATCTTCTTGTTTGTTAAGCAAGTAACTTAGTTTTTTTCAATACGTGCTAGCTCTTTGAGCAAAGTCTACACGTTATGGATGCATGCTTTTGTTTTGTCCTAATAATAGGAAGTGTTTGTTTGAAACTTCTGTATGAATGTACTGCTGGTTTGAACCTAAATTTAAGAAGACACATGTTATGTGTGTTACAATTATATAAAAACAACACGCCTTCGTGAGGACCTTTTATTCATACTTTTTTTTGGTGCTTGCTTAAGGCACAACCTGACTAGCAGGAGCAACATAATACATAAAACTATAAAGATAAACATAAAGCGAACAATCGCTTACTTTTATTCTATCCTTCATCACAATTACACATAATGCGAACAATCGTTTTGTTTTTTTATTCATCCGTCACGATTAATCGTCAACCTCGGGTTCATACTCCACAAGTAGTTCAATCTTACCCATGTATCGGTGGTTCCTCATGTAGTTGTCGAGCATGATACGATAGTCTTCCTCATTCGCAATAACCATCTGACTCCAAGAGGGTGTTGGGTAAGGAGAAACCATTCTTCGGTATGCAATGAGTGTGGCGGTGAACCTTTGTTGACCACAATCTAAGCAACATTCAACTAGGTACTTGAAATAGTTGAAGTCGAAGCAAGGCGATATGGTTAGTGGGCGTGTTGTTGAGTGCTCAGTAGGTTCAAAGTTGAAACCATCATCATCCACGCACGGGATGTAATGCAGATATAACTCGCAAGGAATAAACATTTTTCCAGCGTAGAGCAATACTGCAGTTGTATGTTTGTGTTGAAAAGTGAACCGTATTGAGATATTTATAGATGAAAACCATTTCGGTTTGGACTGGGGAAGGTTAGGAAATATGACAGATGCTTTAAAATATGGTACAGATGCTTAAAACTATTCCTAGATATGGATTATATTCTTAGATGATAAGGATTATATTCCTAGATATGGTACAGATGCTTAAAAATTTAAATGATATGATGGAGAATAAGATACCATGAACAAATTAAACGCATTGTCTGTTGTAATGAATTATCTTTATATTTGCATTTGTTAAATAAGCAAGGACTAAAGATTGATTTGATATACCATTTTATAGGCTTAGGAAATATTCCAAATACATATAGCGATTCAATGACATCCATCACTGTTTTATTACAGAACGACATACTAATACTTATTCATCTTCTCATACGTGCTTTCTTTAAACAAGAACATATATCATAGGAGTATCCACATATCACTTCTGTTGATGCCTTAGAATGGACGAGATATGCATCATCCACCAACATATTAACCTTCCTGTTCGCTGTCATCTGAACCGTAATCTTCATTATACTCTTCTATCAAGGATACGCTCGCAAAATTATCGCGTGGTGGTGGGGTAACTTCCCTAAATGCATACACCACATAGAATTCTAATCGAGTATAAAATTGTTGATTGTAAACGAACCGTTCAATCATTGTTTGAACGTCAACATCTTGCTTTATTTGTAATGGCCCCCATACAGGGCGTGGCTGGGAGCGCAGCAGCAATCGATGAAGTATCGATTCAAGGACACAATTGTAACCGTAACGCTCTTTCAACCTAGTCTCTACAACATTGTCAAACTCGGCGAACGTAATATCCATTTCGATATCCAAATCGAAATGCTCAGTGGAATATGTTCTGGCAAAATACAGACCTGAATCGTTGGTGATTGGCTCAACATCAAGCAAGATTGTGCAAGGGATCTCCATTGATGAAATGCGACGATGAAGTTCAGTAAGAGATATGGATAACTTATGCAATATAGTAATGACAACGGATGTGGGTAGTTATCTGTGTAAGTGAAAGTAAAACGCTTGTTGCATTTATATGCATAGGGTAGGGTAGGGGGAGTATATATACCGTGAGAATAAAATTGAAATCCATTGGTGGACGGGGGAAATCTTATCCGATTAATCCTGTCTGCAATCATCTGCATCTAATGCTTCAACAAGTGGTAAAGAGATTGGATGAGGGGGAATATTAATCTATTGTACGTGGATCAGCGCATCACCACATACTCTTGTAGAAATAAAATTAATCCATCGGATTCAAATTGTTGTTACACAATTACGTGAAACCTAATTGTTCCCTGACCTCTGTCTGTCAAGTTGTTGTGCTATTATGTTACGCCGCATCTCGTACATTGACTCCTGTACCTGGAAATCATCGTCGTCGGGTTCAATAGGATCGTAGATAACTAGTAGTGGAATATGTGCCATGAAATCATTGTACTCCATGTAGTTTTCCATCATTCGTTGAACAGATGCATCATTGCGTACGTGTATAAAATTCCACTCGTAGTCGCCCTCCAAGCCCAGATACACCATTGTTGCTATCTGTATTCTGCCTAGGGTTGACTGCAGAGCACGGATGACTCGTCGATGTAGATCACGTAGATTATTAGGATACGGCATATTTACTTCTATGCGTCTGTGCCCCATCCTTCGATCAAACTGCGCACCATGACGACCGAAAGTAGCTGCATAGTTAACGTGCAAACTGAAAGGAAACTCCATTTGATTTTTATACGACAGTTTGTGGTAAGATATGATCAATTCACTACCGAACTACAAAGATTTTGTATAATGTTGTGTGGGATGAATGGGGTGGTAACCAATACCCTGTTTTATAATGCTAGAGTAACGGTTACTAAAACGGATAGTTGAACGGCTACTTAAACGGCTATTAAACGGCTAACTCAACGGCTAGTTCAACGGCTACTTAAACGGCTAGTTAAAAGGTTAACTCAACGGCTAGTTCAACGGCTACTTAAACGACTAGTTAAAAGGTTAACTCAACGGCTAGTTCAACGGCTACTTAAACGGCTAGTTAAAAGGTTAACTCAACGGCTAGTACTACATACACATTTCATTGTGGCAAAAAATGGTGGCCAACGGACAGCAGCAACCTATTCAAAAAAATATTCAAAGTCACTAACAAACGCGAAAACTGCATATTAAAAAACTGCACTACGGTGCTACTTTGCGCTTACAGTTAGGACTACCAAATGATTCACGTTGTGCTCCACATTTTGTATGAATGTAGTAGTACATACACATTTCATTATGGCAAAAAATGGTGGCCAACGGACAGCAGCAACCTATTCAAAAAAATAGTCAAAGTCCCTAACAAACGCGAAAACTGCATATTAAAAAACTGCACTACGGTGCTACTTTGCGCTTACAGGTAGGACTACCAAAAGATTCACGTTGTGCTCCAAATTTTATATGAATGTATTAGTACATACACATTTCATTGTGGCAAAAAATGGTGGCCAACGGACAGCAGCAACATATTAAAAAAAATAGTCAAAGTCCCTAACAAACGCGAAAACTGCATATTAAAAAACTGCACTACGGTGCTACTTTGCGCTTACAGTTAGGACTACCATATGATTCACGTTGTGCTCCAAATTTTGTATGAATGTAGTAGTACATACACATTTCATTGTGGCAAAAATGGTGGCCAACGGATGTCATATGGTACTTTGAATCCCATCACCAATATAGCACATGCATGCAGTTTTTTGCAACCATATTGTTGTGCATGTTCACTAGTTCGGTGATGCTTCTCAAGCAGTATCCGGTGTCGGTTGAGTCTAATTTTTGGGGAGTATAATGATTGCATATAAGACATCAAGAAATTTAATTTTTGTCCATGTAGTACTTCGAATCGCATGAACATATAACTACCATTACGTAACATGCAGGATTCATAACGAGACATAGCGAGATTCGTTACATAACATATCAATAAAAATTCCAATATCCATAAGAAGCTTGAAATGAGTCAGACAAACGTAAAAATACAATGCATAGTAGTATCAAGCAGCACCCTCTATCTCTTCTACCCCTTCGTCCTCTTCCATACACCTCCTCTCCTTGGTTGTTCGTACTCACTCGGTGTATAACGCTGTGGAGGGTTCAGTAGACAATAAAATAAATGATGTTCATAACTTCAGTAAAAAACATAAAACGTATTACGGTGAGGTTTCATGTGCTCTTTACTTACCGGGTCATCTGAAAAAAGTGCTGCGATATGTGGGTAGTCTGGTATGTGAACAAACTTGCATCATCTGACCCCACACCAGCAACTTCTCTCTGGAATGCCATCTGCACAAGCACATTAATGCCAACATTAATTTTCCCCAACAACATAATAATACCTACCTAATTATTTGACTAATTTATGCACCATTTTAAGTTAAAAACAAGTTATACAATTAATGCATTAATTAATTACGAATTTAAATACTAAATAAACAACTAAAACTACCAAGATTAATTTTCTCGAACAACATAATAATACCTACTTAATTATTTGACTAATTTATGCACCATTTTAAGTTAAAAACAAGTTATAAAATTAATGCATTAATTAATTACGAATTTAAGTACTAATTAAACATCTAAAACTACCAAGATTAATTTTCTCCAATAACATACTAATACCTACTTAATTATTTGACTAATTTAAGCATCATTTTAAGTTGAAAACAAGTTATAAAATTAATGCATTAATTAATTACGAATTTAAATAATAATTAAACATCTAAAACTACCAATATTAATTTTTTCCTATACATAATAATACCTACTTAATTATTTGACTAATTTATGCACCATTTTAAGTTAAAAACAAGTTATAAAACTAATGCATTAATTAATTACGAATTTAAATACTAATTACACATCTAAAACTACCAATATTAATTTTTACCTATACATAATAATACCTACTTAATTATTTGACTAATTTATGCACCATTTTAAGTTGAAAACAAGTTATAAAATTAATGCATTAATTAATTACGAATTAAAAAAATAATTAAACATCTAAAACTACCAACATTAATTTTGTCCAATAACATAATAATACCTACTTAATTATTTTACTAATTTATGCACCATTTTAAGTTCAAAACAAGTTATAAAATTAATGCATTAATTAATTACGAATTTAAATACTAATTAAACAACTTAAACTACCAAGATTAATTTTGTCCAATAACATAATAATACCTACTTAATTATTTTACTAATTTATGCACCATTTTAAGTTCAAAACAAGTTATAAAATTAATGCATTAATTAATTACGAATTTAAATACTAATTAAAAAACTAAAAGTACCAAGATTACAAGTATCTAGTATAAAAATGAGGAATTAAAATTAGAGAGCAACATACTAACCTCAAGGATTTTGGATAGGATTAGAAGAAGTAATTAGGAAGATTCCTACACATTAAAATTAATTACAAAAAATCAGTCAATTAATTTCACAAAACAAATATGCTAAAACATAAAGATTAGAACAAGTTATTAAATACAAAAATTACTAATTAAAATTGAAAAAAATGAAACTAACCTTTCCAATTTCGTAGGGGGAGAAGTGAGTGAGTTTAGAGAAATTGAATTGTGTAAGTGTGTGAAGTTGCATCAGGAGGATGCGTTTATATAGAGGTTTTTTTTTGTGTCAATAACCGCACCACCCCGGCGCGGTTTATTCGACGATGATGCGGAGAAGCACACCCAGAAATCGAGAGAATCACGGGACATGGACGGCGGAGATCGCACCAAATGCACGGCCAGGATCGTGCCGACACGCGAGTTGCGGATCGCCCCAGGGTGTCATAAACCGCATCGCCCTAGTGCACTTATTGGCAAATACGCATTTGAACGATGCGTTTTATGACATAATTAGCCGATAAGTGGATTAACTCAATGCGGTTTACGGTAAGCAGCATTAGCATGATGCGGTTTATATGACCCATTTTGGTACATCCGCGTAATTTTTTTGAAAAAAAGCCACCGCAAGTAATTTTTTTGAAAAAAAGCCACCGCAAGTAATTTTTTTTGACAAATAGTATTTCGGCGAAAATTTTTCCCCATTATAAGGTACTTTAATAGTTAGATGATCTGATGCTCGTGAAGGCCGAATACAAATTAGTATTTACTTTACTATGATTATAATAAATCTGTCGCTAATCTGTCGTCATTAACCTAGATTCATGTCAGACGACGTTGTCCGTCGCTAATATTTCCGGTAGTCGTCCGACACGAATTTGAGTTAGATTATCCATCGTTAATATTTCCGGTAGCGAGAGATTGGAGAGGGAATGTCTCGGTCGTTAAATTGACAACAAAATTATGTATTTTTTAATTAACGGTTAGCGACGGAAATCCATCGCTAAATTGTGTTAATATTTTAAAAAATTATTTATTATTTTGATTTTTATTATATTTTTACCTCTAAATTTTTACTTGTATTACATTTTACTCAAATTCATCGGTAATATGCAATCCTGTAAAGAGTTATTCGTACTAATTAATATAGTAGATATATATACACTAAATATTGAAGATATACATACCCTAAATATTGAAGATATACATATAATATAGTAGATATATATATATATATATATATATATATATATATATGCTAAATATTGAGGAGCACCAACAATACTATGTTGTTTGGTCTCCATATCTTAACCCCCATAATTGTGATGTACTCTTGTAATATGCTCTTGTTTGGTCTCCATAAAGACTTAAAAAATCACAAATAATAATTTTTAGGGAAATTTCATAAAATGTCATTGTATATTTGGCTAATTCATGAAATGTTAGTGAAGAAAAAGAAAGTTATGATTATTGAGATGAAGTATCCATTCTTGCTTAATTCAACCCTTTACACTATCCTATATGTTACCTGGTTACGATCACAAATACAACGAGAGAGAGAGAGCTTTTCCAGGAGTCAGAATTAAGTCCGATTGCTAAATGTAGCGTATCTTATTTCATGGGGTGCTCCCCTATTTATAGTGTTTTTACATCTGATCCCCCAGGCTGCCAGCCTGTCCCCATCTATATAAATACAGTTTCTACTTTCATTTATTGGCTTTAAGATGGCCGGACGTTCCTACCCTTTTCTAGTGGTTTTTGACCGGTCACAGGCGACCGGCCGCACTACATTCCGTCTAGCCTGGCTCGTCCGGTCACAGATGACCGGACAAGTGGGTGCCTTATACCTACTTTTAGCTTTATTTCTGTCCGGCCAGAGATGACCGGACGTTTCCCATACCCTTCTTTGGCCGGTCCCATTTCTTCCCTTCTCAATTATATTTTTTCTGAAATTCATGAAATGCCACTATAGAGTTGACAGAAAAAAAATATGTTTGCTATTTAACAAACTATTTTAAAAGTTCACAATATGTCACTTGGTGTTGTCAGAAAAATTTGAAATACTGTAAGAAACTTTTAAAAATATTAAATAAATGATAAAGGTAAAACAAATTATATCTTATTGAACTTTCTTAAAAATTCTTTCAAAATCAAAAAAGTCTTTTTAAGTACCATAAAACAGAATCAACGTTTTTAAAGACATAATAGTTTTTGGTGGCTCCAGTGTAACTATAGTTGTAATAACATGTTTATGGTTGACCTTTACGGAGATGTAGAGCAAACGAGGATGCAAACTAGAAGTAAGAAGCTCTAAGTTACATACCTTCGATGAAGCCAAAATTGACCCCACAAATTTCATGAGCACCAAGTGTGGAGGGTGATTTTTTGGTATGAGGGGGGTCTATCTAAATATGGTCTGACTGAAAAGTCTAGATCCTAAATATTTGCCATTCTGTGGAGGGTGAAAACCCGTTATTCATGGCAGCCCTCAAATACCTACTACACCGTCCGTCTTTCCCAGAAAGCTTAAGGGGAATGCTAGTGAGCACTACACCCGCTCTCAATGGGCCCCACACGGACTTATGCCTCTATAAGGCGGAATTGACTAGAGTCGCCACCTAGTTTGACCTAAGATACTAGGAAGGAAGGGGATGAGGGTTCTAAGAACCGTTAATTGACTCTGAGATTGTTGCATATGGATAGGACTTATCTGGTCATGTCAGAGATTCCATTGTGGGTTCGTACTGGGTTACACCCCTCAGAAGTGGCAACGACCACGACTTCGGATTGGTGCCCGAGGAAACCACGGTCTCCAATTGTCAGGATTGTCTTCTTTCAAAACCTTATTAAAGAGATTCATTAAAAGCCAAGGATAGGATTAGGATGGGAAGGGAGAAAGAGAATGGATGAGGGAGCTTTTCTGCCAAGCTAGCGCCAAATGAAAGGGTTGACAGGTTGAGAATTGTTCGAATGTAGAACGAAAGATTGAGGAAAGGTTTAAGGGGCAAATGGATGAAAAAAAACCTGAAATCTAGAGACATGAGAGTTTAATGTGAGTCGGAAGAGATTTGAGAACTTTTGAGAGGTATAAGTACCACCTTAGAATGAGAAAAGGGTTTTTTTTATTGGAATGGGGTCGCACCCTAGATGGGTTGCCTACGTACTCAACTCCCTGTTGAGATCAGACCTTACGTAGTTCACGGAGTTTGGGTTTTAGAAGTTTTGATGCTTGTGGAGCTTGAGGATATTTGTAGTGTTTAAGATTTAGAAGGGTTCGAAGTTTCAAGAAGTTTCGGGTTTTAGGAGGTTAGAGTCTGTGAGACGCCCAGGTCTGTGAGACATTGAAATCTCAGAATGATCGAGGCTGTGAGACGCTCGGGTCTGTGAGACATTCGAGTTCATGAGATGTTCGGGTCTATGAGACGCTCGGGCCTGTGAGACTTTGGAAGTTTGAATGAAGTTGGAATTTGTAAGAGGATTTGAGTTTAATGCGAGTTGGAGTTGGAATGATGACTCGAGTATGTGGGGCAATTGGAATTTGGGAGAAGTCCCGGGTTTTTCGGATTTGAGATTATGAAAGGGTTGATGTTTTGGGATGTTTCGGGATTTGAAATGAGATGATAGTGGACTGAATTGTTTGGAGGATTGATTGTCAAAATCATTTCTCTTAAATCATTTTTTTGTTGTAAAAGGACGGATAATCTTGAGGGATTACCCTATGTACCCCCTCGAACACGACACTTAATTAATGGTAAGTGCCGAGGCTCGAAAGATGGGGCAATGAATTTATGTCGAAAAGTAGGGTTCAGAGAGAAACACCATGAAGAAGATGTTCTCGGTCGAACCCTAATAACGTCTCTAACTCACGGGTTTTAAAACATTAAAAATCAAAACATTGAAATCGAGTGGAAGGGAGTTAGACGATTCTAAAATCCCGGCTACAACTAGGAAGGCCGTTACTTCCCTAGCTCCCCGTTTTGTAAAAATCTAGGCTGCAATTAGGGGATGTTTGTCACCCTAATGCCCCGCCTAAAGAAGTCCAGACTGCGACAAGGGATGAGACGACCCCAGTGACCCGCCTCGGATTTTTATTTTTAGGAAGGGAGACAAGCGATGATCTAGCCATGGATGAAATGTTTTGAAGGGGTTAGACATTTCTTGCTCCCTGAAAACGGTTTATTTTTGAGTTAAAAAGAACTAATTAAAAACTTATGAAGTTGTTCGGAATGTTTTGAAGGGGTTAGACATTTCTTGCTCCCTGAAAACGGTTTATTTTTGAGTTAAAAAGAACTAATTAAAAACTTATGAAGTTGTTCGGAATTCTCTGTAAAGAAACACTGATTTTGAGAAATGTTTTTAAGAGAAAACTTTCTGTATATGTGAGAAGAACTTTCTGCGTTTGAGAAGAGTTTTCTGTGATGTGAGAAGAGTTTTTCCTTTTAAATTCCACAAAATGGTTTCTTTTGAAAACTTAATGAAGCTTGAATAAAAGGATGGTTCGAAATTCTTTTTTTGTTTTTGGATTTTTGAAAGGAATTTACAAGTTGAGTGTGAATTGGATTGAAGTTTGATTTGGAATGAAGTTTGGGTTGGGTCAAGGTCAGGAGGGGTCAAAGTTAGACCGGTCAAACTTGGGTCAAAGTCAACACTCAGGTCAAGGTTTGATTGTTGTGGACTTGGTTTGATTTTTGGTTTGATTCTTATAGACTTGATTTGATCTTTGGTTTGATTCCTATAGACTTGATTTGATCTTTGTGGGTTGGGTTTTGGGCCAGCTTTGAATTGGGCCGGACTGGGTATTGGGCTGAAGTGGGCCTTGGGGTTAGGCTTTTGAAATGGGCCTTAAATGGGCCATGGGGTTGGGTTTTTTAAATGGGCCTGAAATGGGCTTTAGGAGTTGGGCTGAAATAAGCCTTAGATGTTGGGCCAAAATGGGCCTTGGAATTTTGGGTTCAAAATTTGGGTCTAAATGGATATGGGCCTTGGAGTGATTGGGCATTGGAATTGAATTGGGCCTATTTTGGGCTTTGGGCCGAAATTGGGCTTATTGGGCCGTACCTGGACTTTGGCCGGAATTGGGTTTCAGGTTTGGGCCTGTTGGGCTTCGGGTTTTAGACTTGGGCTTTGGGCCGATTTTTGAACTTGGGCCGTGGTCTTGGGCTTTGGGCCGAATTTGAGATGGGCTGATTTTGGAGACGGGCCAAGTTTGGATGGGAAAATTTTGGGCTTGGACAAGTGAGTTCATTATTTACATATATATATTTTTTCACATGTGTGTCTTGGGGTTTAGGGTGTCAACTTGACTAAGAAGGACACATGACCCACTAAGTGCCAAGGGACACCCACTAACCTAATGGCTAGGACCTAGAGGACATAATAACTAAGGCTCAGTAAAATAAAGTAGCATTCAAGGAAAGGAATTAACAAGTTATATAAAAAATGCTAGATATACAACATATACACGTACAACGAAGGAATAGATTCAGAAATCCAACCCGCATGATGAATAATGGATCGAAACCGGTGATAGCTGCTAATATTAACAATCTCTAGCGTCAATCAGACCTTGCTGAACCATCTTATTTCACTTCCGTTTCTCATCATCTACTAATCCACTTTTTTTTTTTTTTGGGTGATCAGATTAAGGGCTTAAAGTACGGGAGGTGAACCTACAATTTTCAAGTCATGGTTCATTACCAAGTTAGTGAATTGCAACTCAGGTTTGTGGTAGCAACTACTTTGCACAAGATATACTGCAGGTTAACACGTAGCAAAGGTAAAGCAGATTAAGTCTCTTCTCACGCATGATTCCCAAGCTCCTTACGAATCTAGATCGTGTGTCATGTATTACCCCATTTTTCTTCTACCATTCCCAGTACAAGTCTTAGAAACTGAGAGGTGAACTAACATATTGAATCTCTCTTTCATGTATTACCCCATTTTTCTTCTACCATTCCCAGTACAAGTCTCAGAAACTGAGAGGTGCACTAACATATTGAATCTCTCTTTCATGCACAGCCGCATATAAGCACATTATTATCCAGAGAAAATGAAAGGCAACAGTTAAGAAAAACCCGTAAATTAAGTAAACCCATGAAGTTATAAGGGTGTAGATCAAATACCAGGATGGAGGCACAATGTTTCCTGTGAGAAAATTAATGCGACCGACACAACACAAACAGATACATTCAACGTCAGCTCACATATTGTAAATGGTCGGACAAAAATAGAGAAAAAGGGAAATAAGGATACTAGAGGTAGTATGAACCCAAATACAACATGGTGGTCTCACGGTGGTCATGGATTTGTTTCAGGCAATGACTCAGAAATGCTATTCTGAGTAAACAGACATCCTTCGGGAGCTTGTTGCTCCTGTAGAGTTAAACTTGAACAATAATAGGCATCATGTAAACAGAGGTTATACTGGGACAAACATCCCGTACAACACTGACATTTGAGGAGTAGTAAGTCAGAAACATAGCAGAATGCTTCAGACCCAGAGAACAAACTCTTCCCATGTTAGTTTCAATCAGTGGTGGAGGACATGAGGAGGAAAGCAAAATTCCCGGAGCAATATCAAATGAGTATTACAGGTCTTGTTCCAACACCTTGTGCACACAAATGATTATCGATAGAAGGCCATCGTGGAGATGCTAGACAAACATCAGAACAGATATAACAATATGATAACGAGATATGTGCATAATGTCTGAAATGTTTTCGAAAGCAACATGTAACACCAGTAGTGATAGAAACAAGAAGGAGAATGAAAATACCAAGTGGTCTTCCAAACATCTATGAAGAATTACTGATGCACAGTTTACATTATACTACCAATACTGAACGAAGCAGAGATAGGTGGTAGGATTTCAGAATTGAGAACCCAGATTAGAACGAACTCTTTGACATTATACAATGAAAGGAGAGCAGAAGTAAGCCATTGATATTCCTGTTTCGATCGTTTATATGCGCACCAAAACACAATTGTCAGCCATTGGGGTATCAAGATTACCGAAACACAAGTGAGAGTAAATCTGAATAAGATCAGCAAACTCGCGTATATATATACACTAAACTGGAAAGAAACCAAGTGAAATCGAATAGGAAAAATGGAAGCATGGGCACTAGCATCAGAAAAGGAAATGCAGTCAAACTAAGAAAACAGAAAATTTGCACTACGTTTTGGAACCCTTTTGAATCAATACACCACTTCTGAACCCGAATTTCAAGCACTAAAATCCATACACAAATATGAAAGACGGAAGTAAAGGGAGAGGAAAGTAAATCCAACGACGAATAGATGCAAAAAAGTAGTCGACACCTACATTGGACAACTCCAACGAAATCGACGTTTAAACCATCGCCACTTTCGGGTTCATTTGGCTAGACGACTGGATAAGAGATCGAAGTGGGCAGAAGCAAAAACGGGAGTAACGTGAGAAAAAAAAATCGAAGAATCAGGAAATGAGGACAGAAAAGGGGTAATGGAGATTTCTCTGAAGACATTTGACTTACGATGTTAACGCATGAGGCAAGTACCGAAACTGATAGAAGAAGGTTGGATGAAGTTTTTGGAGATGGTGTATCGGTTGTGGTGTTGATGGTGGTTCTTCCGAGCGTGGGTTGGAGACTCGGAGGCGAAAGGAAATCTCGAAGGCGATCCAAAGTTTTTTTTTGGGTGCCTCCTTTCGGGTTTAAAATCGAGAAGAAGAACACCGAAGACCGTGGCAAAAAAAATTTTGGGTTTCCTCTTGAGATCTCCAGGCGAGGGTGTATGAAATCGAAGGTAGTGGAGGACGGTTTCAGAGGGAAAACGAAAACAAGACCTCTGGTCCCAGGATTGATGCGAGATGGAGGCTTTTTGAAGAGCTTTTTTCGCAACCTTCCAGCTTCTTCAGGCTTGAAGTACCGAGGAATTGAGAGAAGGTGGGGGGCAAACGGCTCTTTCAAAACAAACCCCATACCATCTTGTTTTCTCTTATGTAAATTAGTTTACCGAGACGATAGTGGACCTGCACAAACATCAGAGAAGAAGAGGAACCAAAAAATATTCTGCCCATGCGTGTAAATAAAAATGAGTTTCGCTGGCTATTGGGATTCGAACTTGGTATTCCCCACACCCCTCCTGTGCACTTAACCGGTTGAGCTGTAGCAAATTTCAATAGATAGTAGTGAAGAAACAAAATAAAAGTCATGTCGCGTGCTAAAATAATAAAGAAAACACTTCTAGTCTATACCAGGAATCGAACCCGGGATCTGTGGGTTGTAAGATGGGTATCTTAATCAGTTACGCCAGGTCAGATTTCAGTATGTTGATGAGAGAAATAATATAAGGGCTCTAAATTCGACTGGATCATTTTTTTTTTCAAGAGCTACAAATCCAAAAGAAAGTATGTGGCAATATGAGAAGATTAATCTAATGGCATGAAATTATGGAATGTAAATAATAAGATAAGTAAATAAAACAAGATGAATGGGTTTAAAACCGGATTATTGTTTGAAAATTCATTTTTTAGAAAATCGTGTTTTTATGAAATGCTTTGAAAAAGGTTATAAAATGACGGCCTCGTTATGGCATGCACGCTAATATGTTTTTGAAAAAGAAAGGCGACGACCCCTCTTATTATTTCGAAATTTGCTTTATGGGGTGAGAATTTTTGGTGTCTACAGATGGCTCCCCTTGATTCAATTCTACAAGCCCTTGTAGAATTGGATCAAGGTTGACGGGGCGCCAAAAATTCTCACAATGGTTTAGTGGTGCATAAGGATGCAACCGTGAGCATATGAATGTGATTGAAAGTACGAGGACTTATGACGAGCCTCAGTTAGACCTCTTGACATCTAACTCTAGGACTTATGATGACTCAGGATACTAACAATACGGTTGGTTTAGGGTGTACGAGGGCTTAGGAGTGCCTCAACTGGACCTCTTGATGTCCAGTCCTAGGGCTTATGACGGGCCTAGAATGCGATTGAGAGTACGAGGACTTAGAAGTGCCTATAATACTTTAACGGAGTTGTACGAAACTCGCTGCTTTGAGTGGTTGATTTGAGGATGATTCTGGTAGTGGACTGGTCCGGGATTGGATGCTTTTTTTTTGTTCTCCTGAGGGATGTGATAGTCGAGTGTTCTTTTCTTGTTGATGTGGTCCTTGACGTTGTCAGTGTGGGACTTGTGTTTTGGTCTTGCTTTGACAGTCTTGCCCGATGTGCACTATAGTTTCGGGATTTGATAGAACTCTTGGCTCCAGAGTTTCGAGATGGCTCCGGTATGGCTCCTGAGTTTTTTTTTGTTTTGGTTTTGGTGATTTGGGTAATCAGTCTTTGAATGGATTTTTTTTTAATGAGTGAATTTGGGAACTTGACGGTTTCGATATGATTGGGTGGCTTCGATATGATTCGACGACTCCGGTATGATCGGATGGCTCTGACATGATTCATGACCCCACTATGAGCAACGGCTCTAAGATGATTGGTGGATTTCGATTTAGATTACGTTTCGAGTCGAGTGGTGGGTCGATATGATTTGTGTACTTTGACGTGGTCGACAGTTTTTTTTTTAAAATGGCTTTGTATGGTCAGTTACGGCTTCAGGTTCCTAGAGATGACTCCGGGATAGCTCGGGATGGCTTCATTGGTGATGGCGAGGAAGTAAGGAAAACTTTCGTCTGTGAGGTGGTCGCGCCCTGGGTGGGCTGCCTACGTACTCAATTTCGTATTGAGACACTGGTAGAAAAAATATCAAAAATGACGGCTTATAAGAGACGGTTCTACACAAAACCGTCTTAAATGTTAATTTTTGGTGCGCGCGGTTAAGTTTTAAGACGGCTATTATAAACCGTCGTTTTAAACGACTAATAAACAACGGTTTGTTGTCAACCGTCGTTTAAAAGTGTGAAACTTTCGGCGGTAATAGATGTTAAACGACGGTTTTGTATAAACCGTCTTTTAAAACGATAATAAACGACGGTTTTGGGTCGACCGTCGTTTAAAAGTGTGAAGTGTTCCGCGGTAGTAGATCTTAAACGACGGTTTTGGATAAACCGTCTTTTAAATCGCATATTAAACGACGGTTCTGAAGAAACCGTCTTTTAAAACGCCTAAGACTAATTAATTCCTAATTAATTTCGCCCGCCCTCTCTTTCTCTGCCCTAATTAATTTCCTCAGTCGAACCCCCGCACCGTAGCTCTCTCTCAGTCGAATCTTCACCTCCCTCTCTGTTCCAGATTTCCGCCATTGTTGCTGGTGCCCTAATTAATTTCACCACCGTCGCTGCGTACTCCGTCTCCACCGTCGCTGCCTACTCCGTCTCCGCTCTAGCCGCTGCGCCCAACACCACCGCGCGTCGCCCCTCCCTTTCTCTGCTCGCTGTCTTCCGCCGTTGTTGCTCACTGAACCGGTAATATACTCGTCGCCCCCTCTCTTTCTCTGCCATTGTTGCTCACTGAACCGCCATTGTTGCTCACTGAACCGATCTGGGCTAAAATTGTCCCTTGTTGATGCTTTTTTTGAGTTAGTTTCATGCTTTGGTTTTGATTTCTTGTCGTCACACTCTAGTTATAACTAGTAGATGTATATGGATTACAATCTTGGTGACCTTACATGTCTGCCACTTCTTGGGGTTTATTTAGATTTGCGCTGGTGCTGTGGTGCTCACGGATGTTGTGTTCTGGGTCCTGATTTTCCCATTTCTTAGTCATTCAGATGCTAAACTTAGCTTTGTAAGTAATTACTTCTTCTAGTATGTTTAACCTAAAAAATGATAATGATCTCTTTTTTAAATCATATACTTGTGTAATCTTTTCTTTTTGTTGACAGTACGTTGTCCCTTGTTGATCGTGTGATGCTCTGTCTCAAATAAAATTGTCCCTCACTGAACCGATCAGGGCTAAAACTTTCGGTGAACTCGTATTATAATGCATCTGAAGTTGTATGATGGTGGGAGACTAACTTTGACAAAACAGAAAACAAGGTGATTAATTTAGTCTTGGTATTAGTTCACCGAAAGTTTTATTGTAGTGAATTAAGTGCTTAGCGTTTATATTCAGCAATTAAGAACATTTAAGTAATTAAAGAAAGTTTTATGGTACATGTGGACATTCTTGGTAATTTTGCTTTTGTATAATGTAAACAGAATCTGAATGATCATATTGACATGGTTGTTAAAATGTTTGTTAAAATGTTTATACGGGAAGATAGGAGGTATAGTTCAACAGCTTATTAACCCTTGTTGTTAATTGGGTTAATATATTGATGTTTAGGGGAAACAATAAATGGGTTGTCGGGTGATCATATTATTGTAGTTTTATGGTTTATGAATAGTTGAAGAGTATTTGGTTGCAATTGCTAGTGATGCGCTTGATGAGTTGAATGGTATCCTATTGAAAGAAGTTGTGGAGGTTCTTAGAACCGGGAAAACAAAGAAAAACAGGGGAGACCATGCCGAAATTTTCTTGTGAAATTTTCTATCTTTTGATTTTTACCTGCACTTGATGATTTGTTAATGCTATTCTTATTTGTTGCTGATTTGCTCCTAATTTATGTTGATGAAGAACGCTGTTGGAAAACATTAAGATAGGAGGTATAATTCAACTGCTTATTAACCCGAGTTGTTAATGGGTTAATATATTGATGTTTAGGGGAAACAATAAACGGGTTGTCGGGTGATCATATTATTGTAGTTATATGGTTTTATGAATAGTTAAAGAGTATTAATCCACGTTTTATAAAATATGTCCTTCACTAATTACACTTACTCAACCGAATCCATCAAGTGGATGTAAGTATCCTATTTTATTATGAAAGATAAACTTTACATTCAATCTCACTATCAAACATCAAGAAAGTACATACAGAACATACCTCCTACTCATCTTGATTGGTGCTTATTAATCTACAAGTTGATGATACATGATGGACTAAATAGTAATACGGCTTATGACTTGTTTTGTATACGGTAATGCAGCATTCAGGTACGATTAACCAGTCAAGTATGTGAGCGATCAGATATGTGTTCGTAGCAACCATTGGTAATTTTTCCAGTCCTTTTCAGCTTCAGTTAAGAATACACACAAGCTCTGCAATCTCATTCTCTTATTTTGACCGCTCCTCTACAGTGATAATAATCACCGGGCTGCTGCATCTTCTCTGTGGCATATATTCCACCGGGCTGCTGAATAAGGTACATTTAATGTTGCATTATGGAAGATACCGGAAGCTCGTGCGCCCAATTTTGATCCTTAATTGCCTAAGCTACTAGATTATTTGGTTGCAATTGCTAGTGATGCGCTTGATGAGTTGAATGGTATCCTATTGAGAGAAGTTGTGGAGGTTCTTAGAACCGGGAAAAAAAGAAAACAGGGGAGACCATGCCGAAATTTTCTTGTGAAATTTTCTATCTTTTGATTTTTACCTGCACTTGATGATTTGTTAATGCTATTCTTATTTGTTGCTGATTTGCTCCTAATTTACTGTTGATGAAGAACTGCTGCTGGAAAACTGCTGCCATTTATCACTTCTGAAAATTTGACCATTGTACTCCTGCATTTTTAAGGTATGTTACAATAATTTTTACCTTCTTAAAACGCACTACTTCACCTCTGTTTTTGCTGTTTGCATTATTATGTTTTGACTATCACATTTGCACTACAATTGTAGTTACGTTTTTTTGTACTGTTACTTTCTATTTTCTTAAACAGAGTTAATCTGATTGGATTTCTCACAATTGTTCATCACCAAACTATTACGCTTATCATCTGCATCGAATAAGGTACATTTAAAATGTTTTCCTTAAGTAATATATGCTTATGCAACATATATAGTTAATTACCCGTCCAGGATATACCCAATAGGGTAAAATCTTCGACGGTCCCAATAAGGGCTGAAAACTGTTCATTCTATACTTGAATACACTCGAAATATTATCGTTTTACTATTTAGTATTAATAGGGCATAGCTTGCAAATATAACATTTTATCTTCTCTCCTTTAGTTTCTATCATTCAAAGAATAGCTTGTAAATATAACATTTTATCTTCCCACCTTCCATTGAACGCCTTATTCCCCTCCACAATGAAGTAGACTTCCTTTTGTTCATCCTCGTCGTGACTGACAAAGATGCAAAGTCAACAAACTTAACCGTCCATATCATCGTCTTCATCACAACAATTCTTTTGCCGTGATTATTGGTTTATTAATTCTTCAATTCGCCGTTGGTTTTTCACATGTGGCGCTAAACAATATTTTAAAGGATATCAGATGGCAAACTCATGGATGTACAGCGGAAAATTGGATAACAAGTTTCTTGAGGGAGTTGACAAATTTTGCAATGTTCTGGTCGATAATCTGACTCCTGCTAATAAGGGATACATATTTTGTCCTTGCGTGGACTGCAAAAACTATTTGAAGTATAAGGGATAGAAAAAATAAAGGAACATTTGATTCGTCGTGGTTTTACAAAAGACTATTCAGATATAGTCCGGTGGCATGGTCAGAGGGCGGTAGATGTCATGTGTAATGAACAAGAGGAAGTTGAAGATAATCAAACAATTGTGGTAGATGACCATGACATAGTAGACAATGAACTAGATTACGATGACATTGCTGCAATGCTGGAAGATGTTGAACAAGAGTTTTACAATAGGCCAGACATCTATGAGACTTTGCTGGATTCATCTAAAACACCGCTGTATTCGGGGTGTGATCCTACCAAATTGAGCGCAGTCTTGAAACTATTCAATCTAAAATCGAAATTTGGTTGGAGTGATGTGAGTTTCACTGCTCTCTTACAGATGATGAACAGCACAATACTACCTAAGGATAATGTTTTACCAACATCGACTTATGAAGCAAAAAAGTTGATGTGTCCAATGGGTATGGGGTACAAAAAGATCCACGCTTGTCCATCTGGTTGTATTTTGTACTGGAAGGCTAATGAATTTGCTGATAAGTGTCCAGAATGTGGGGAATCACGTTATACGAGGAAAAACCAAAATGAATGCACTGATCGTCGTAAGGTGGCATCCCCTGCTAAAGTGTTGTGGTATTTGCCCATAATACCACGATTGAAGCGTCTATTTGCAGTTGAAAAAGATGCGGAGAATCTAAGGTGGCATTCGACTCACAGAAAAAATGATGGAAAATTGAGACATCCGGCTGATGCGTCCCAGTGGAAAAACATTGACATGAAATTTCCTCAATTTGCCAGCGAGCCAAGAAACTTGAGACTAGGTCTGTGTACTGATGGGATGAACCCTTACGGTACATTGAGTAGCATACACAGCACGTGGCCGGTATTATTGATGATCTACAATCTTCCCCCGTGGTTGTGTATGAAACCTAGAAACATTTTGTTGTCACTTTTGATATCTGGTCCAAAACAACCGGGCAACAAAATAGATGTTTTTCTACAACCATTGATAGATGACCTACAACTCTTGTGGCATGAAGGGGTCATGGTGTATGACTCATTTGGAAAAGAGAATTTTAACTTGCGTGCTATGTTATATTGCACAATCAATGACTTTCCTGCGTATGGTAATCTTTCTGGTTACACAGTCAAAGGTGCATGTGCATGTCCTATTTGTGGTGAGCTGACATCAAATATCCGCTTGAAGCATAGTGGTAAGAATGTTTACATGGGTCATCGAAAAATGCTTCCAAAGGGCCACAGATATCGCAAGATGTCGATTGAATTTGACGGAAAGACTGATCACAGTGTGTCTCGTCCTCCTTTAACAGGTTCAGAGGTGTATAAAAAGGTGCAAAATATTGTCAACAACTTTGGTCCTTCGACAAGAAACGCCGAGAAAAGTGTATGGAAAAAAAAGTCAATCTTTTGGGAACTTGAGTATTGGCAACATTTAGATGTCAGACATTGTATTGATGCAATGCATGTAGAAAAAAATGTTGGAGAAAGTGTTACCGGAACCCTCTTGAACATACCAGGCAAGACCAAATATCACATAAAGGGGAGAAGAGATTTGATTTATTTGAAAATAAGGGAAGATCTTTGGCCACAAGAACGTGGAAAACGCATGTTCTTGCCTCCTGCATGTCACACATTGTCAAAACAAGAGAGACATAGTCTGTGCAATATCCTCCACAATATCAAGGTGCCATCAGGGTATTCGTCTAACATAAGAAAACTTGTTTCAATGTCTGATCTGAAATTAGTTGGAATGAAATCCCATGATTATCATGTATTAATGCAAGATTTTTTACCCGTCGCAATTCGTGGGATCCTACCTGATGCGGTGAGAAACGCAATCACCAACCTTTGCGTGTTTCTCAAAGCAGTATCAGCTAAAGTTCACGATGTGGATAATCTAGACAAATTACAAGCTGATCTTGTTGTCACGATGTGTCAGTTGGAGATGTATTTTCCGCCTTCATTCTTCGACATCATGGTTCATTTATTGGTTCATTTGGTCAGAGAGATTAAAGTGTGGGCCTGTATATCTTCGTTATATGTATCCTTTTGAAAGATACATGGGTATACTGAAGAAAAAAATGAAGAATCGTCGTCGTCCGAAGGAAGTATTGTAGAGGGATATATAACAGAGGAAGTTGTTGATTTTTGTACTCACTATCTGGAAGATGTTGAATCCATTGGTCTTCCTAGATCTAGACATGAAGGAAGACTCCAGGGACACGGTACCGTTGGGAGAAAATGAAGAGAATTGATATTGAAACCCTTAACAAAGCTCACTTAGTTGTGTTGAGTCACCTTGAAATTGTAGAACCGTATTTTGAAATGCACCTGTCTCTGCTTGCAGCACAAAATCCAACAATGAGTGAGATTAGGCTGAAAAAGGAGCAGAATAATACGTTTGTGAAATGGTTCAAGGATAAAGTTTTTTCGAACCAGTCAACTACAGTGCCAGCATTAGTGAAGACGTTGGCAATTGGTCCAAATCTTGACGTTGTTTCATACGAAGGGTATGACGTAAATGGCTTCAGTTTTTATACGGAACGACAAGATCAAAAATCAATGAATCAAAATAGTGGCATCAATGTGGTTGCTTACCAGAGTATGTACAATGTCAGAGGTATGGGTCAAAATCCAGTGGAGTTGAAACAATCCTATTACGGTATTGTACAAGATATTTGGGTTCTAGATTACACCGCATATGAGATTTGTGTGTTTCGGTGCAACTGGATTGACAACAGACATGGTTACCGTGAGGAGAAACATGGTATGAAACTAGTTCATCTTGATGGTGCAACACCCACAGTTGAGCCGTTTGTTGTTGCAACTAAGGCGAAACAGGTATATTACATTTCTGACCAATCTAATCCTAGATGGTCCTTTGTACTTCAAGGAAAAGAGGAATAGTTGGTGTGGATGGTGTGGTCGATGAGGATGAATACGACATGCAAGATGAAATACCAAGCCTTTCGATTCAATTACCAGAGTTGGACCATATTACAAATTTTGTGCGGTCAGACCATGACGAAGGAATGTGGATTGATTAATGTGAGCTTATTTATTATTTCTTTCGTCCATCAATGACATTGAATAGTTTATTTATGTCTACATTTATTGATAGTTTTGTTTCCGTATTTATAATTTCTTAGTTTCATTTACTTGTTAATTATCTAAATCTTCTATTTATATTGCATGCAGGAATCAAAATGGACATCGATATGGATGATGTAGACTTATGTTGTGATGAGGGTGCGGGTTTGATGGACTATGAACCATCACAGCAGCCACAGCAGCAGCCACAGCAGCAGTCACAGCAAGAGAAATCGTCAAAAAAACGAAAGGGTAGGGGGCCGAGCAGAGGGGTGAGGTTGAAGAAAGATGCAGATATTGATCTAATTTGGGATAAATACTTCAGAAGCTGGGGAGACTGTAAAGCTGAGTTCGCAAGCATGTTAGGAAATCTTGCGAAGTCCCGTTGCTCAATTAATAAATATTGGAAGCACGAGGAGGAAGAAGTGAAAGAATCAATGTGGCAGCAAGTACAAGAACGGTACAAAATACCAGATGAAGCGCGAACGACGGTTCTTTCACTTATAGGTGCACGGGCGAGGCAGTTCAGATCTTTCTTGGTGGCGAACTGGATCAGGAAATCACGTGACGTGCCACCATGGAAATTTTATGATGGCATGATCACACAGGAAGAATGGGAAGAGTTTGAGAAGTTTCACACGTCGGAGCAATTCAAGGTATACATTGATTTAATGAATCTATAATTATGTTTGAATCAAAATTTGTATAACACAAATGTTAACATGTATATATTGTTTTAATGAATAGTTTAATGATTTGTATTGATAGGAGGTTCAAGAAAAAGCAAGGGCAAACCGAGCAAAAAATAAATATCAACAGTATATGGGCCGAAGGGATACACTGGTAGCATTCCCAAGTGGAAAGATGCCGGTTTGCTCACAAAAAAGAATGACGATGGCGTTGAAGTTCCCATCGACACTGTGTATGAAGCCAACCGAGCTCAGCTCTATGTTTTGGGTCACTCCAAAGTAGATAAGGATGGGAAGGTAGTACACCCGAGACCAGAGACAGCCGAGTTGGCTGCTAAGATTGTGAGTGTTTAACTTGTTCAATAATAACAGTTTTGTTTAAAAGTTTTTTTTTTACAATTTAAACTTATTGCTTTTTTTTTGGATAATCTTACTAGGCTGAAGCCTCTCAGCGAGGGAGATATATATTTGCTCCACCGAGTCAAAATGATCCGCTGAATCAACTTCTTGGATTAAAGGATCATCCTGGAAGGGTTAGAGGTTTCGGGGGACAAGTGCGTCAGAAATTTGTATTTCAAAAGTCCACCTCAAAAAGTCTGACGGAGCATGAGGTGTCTGCAATTGTAGATCGAAGAGTGCATGCTCTTGTTTCTAAGGGTTTGGTTGGACAAAACCAACAAACTGATCTAACCCGACCGACTTCTTCAGCTAGTTGTACCGCCCCTTCTGATCCGTATCCGTTTGCTAATCTGAAGGTTAGTATGTCTCTAATAATCTTGTTCGTCATGGTAAATGTATAACTGTAAAAATACTAGCCTTATTCACATTTAAATTGTAACTTTACTTATTTAAGGAACAAAAATATGTCGTCTACAAATCACGCTTGATGGTTATCCTATGGATGCTGCATACGGTACTGTGCTACAGTCATCACCAACTACATTGTTTAATCTCAAGCGTCTTCCCCCATTCTATGCTAGAGTAATCCTGCAGACCATCATTGATGGATTTGAGAATGCTTTTCTTCCCATGGATATTGATGGCAAAGTCACACTAATTGATGGGAAGGGTGCTATTGTACCATGGCCAGTCGCTTTTATTGTCATCACTGATGAGGTATGTCTAAATCTTTTATGAATTGTTTTCCCTTTAATGTATACATTGATTTAACTTCTTTGTTCTTTGTATTAAATATGATTGGGTAGATCCCTGATCAAACGAGAAGATTGGGAACCGTGATGAAGAGATCAACCAATCAATGAATGTTGATCAAGAGAACACACAGTTGGCTAAGGGCAACCAGCAATCCAAGGGGAAAGAACCTATGCAGACAGATAACTACTGAAGCTCAGCGAAGAAGTTTGAGTGTCCCTCCTTTGTGATCAATCATTTCGCGAAGTATGAGAAGATAGTGTATGAAATGATATTGAAAAGGGTATGCATATGACTCACATGTCAGTGTTGTTACCTGAGTGGCTTTTCCATTACGAAGGGGATCAAAGAACAATAATAAATTTTGAGGACATCAAAGAGATGTTGTGCAGAGATTTGTTGAATATATCTATCATCCAAGCATATTCCCTGTAAGTGTTACTTTTTGTTTCTTACATTCGAAAATACATTTGAATAAAATAACTTATAATTTAACGACTTCCTTGTTATTTTTTTGTTTTGTTATTCCACCTTTAATTGTTATTATTTTTTGTTGAAGGTATCTGAAAGCTAGATTGCGTCATCAAAAATTGGAGATGTTGTGACATTCTTATGCCAAATAACATCGCTAGATGCTGCAAACAGAGACCCGATAGGATACAAGAACTATGTGTCTCATGGTATAATGAAGGCTGTTCAAAACAGTAGTAGATACGTGATGATACCTTTCCATCAGACGTGCGTATTACTCTCCCTCTTGCATTTAATTCGTTTTGTTAAGTTTGTGACTTTTGTATTATTATATGATAACTCTTTTCAAAATTACAATCGTAGCAACCATTGGGTACTCCTTCTGTTCTCCATCGCAACATCACAATTACTTGTGCTTGACCCATTACGAATGTATCGTGACTTGCAAATCGACGACTTGTTCAAAGCGTAAGTGTTAGTTAATTAATGCAACTTAGTTTTTGTCTATATAATATGATGAACCAGAATTAATGATTAATTTTTGAACTTAACAGTGCTTATATGAAGACGGTTCTTCAACAGTTTGACAACCTTTCAATTGTTCATCTTGAGGTACAGTTATTAATCACTATTGTGTTAGTCGTAATTTGCTATTTTTGACTTTTTGTTTTTTGTTTCTATATACTTGTCAGTGTCCAAAGCAAAAGGACTCTAAGAGTTGTGGTTACTATGTAATGCGATACATGTTGGAAATTGTCTTTAACATAGAGAAGCTCACAAAAGATGATGAGGTATATTAATATACTTTCCATTACATATACATTTTCTAAATCTGTCTATCATTTTTGTTAAAACGAATACATATGTGTCTTTACATACATATTTGTTATCTTGTTCTCTACAGGTTCGAGAACATTTCAAGAACTCGGGCAAAACTTACGCGGTCAAAGATCTGCAATTTGTTAGAGAGCAGATGTGTTTGTTCATCATCAAGTGTTTCAAGAAATAGAGTATGTATCTATGACTTCTTATAATTCTTGTGTAAGTATTTGATATTGATGAAACAGTTGGGATCATGAGATAATTGACTCTCTAAGTTTACATGTCTTTCCTTCTGCATCTTTGTAGATCCTCGTCAACGGTGGCACCAATGACAGAGGAAGCTTAAAGAGGAATAAGGAGGAAATGATTTCATGTTGTCTTGGTTTTTACTTCACACTTTTTGGTTAAATTTGTGTAAAAAGTATCGATTAAACTGCTGGGCCAGCTGCTGTCATTGTTGTGTTGTAGCTTTTAAAATTGCAATGGCAATCTGTGTGTGAAGTATGCCACACATTACATATTTTGGTGAAATATGGTTGTTGTACAGTGCTGCTATTATGCAGGTTTGGTGGATGAGGGAATGAAAAAGTGTGCCTCACAACACATATTTGGTGAAATATGATTGTTGTATAATGCTGCTATTATGCAGGTTTTGTGGATGTAATCATTTGTGATTACAGAGTGAATGAAAAATACAGGAAATTTTTTTTTAAAAAAAAATACTATAAAAGACGGTTCACAAGAAACCGTCTCATATAGTAATATTGGCGCGACCGCGAAATTGATTATAAAAGACGGTTTTGACACAAAACCGTCTTTTATACTTAGACAATAAACGACGGTTCTGTGACAAAACCGTCGTTTATAATCAATTTCGCGCGCGTCTAGTGATGTTTATATAACGACGGTTTATAGAAACCGTCATTTAAAGTCCCCAACCCGCGCGCCTGTTATGCTCTTAAATGACGGTTCTGAACCGTCGTTTAAGATAATATAGAATAAACTACGCCGGTATAAGAGACGGTTCAAAACCGTCGTTTTTAGACAGTTTGAACCGTCTCTTTTGACTCGCGCCGCACCAGTGAGATCAGACCATACGTAGTTCGATCCTTTGTGGGCGAGGCTTTGGTGAGGAAATGACTCCTGTGTAGCCCTAGGGATGGTCTCAATGTTTGAGGAAGGCTCCCGCATGGCTCCAACTTGGCTTTGGGAGTGGCACCGACGAGGCTCGAGTATGACAGTGAATAACTTCGGGATTTTCTTTATGTGGCTTCGGATGGCTCTCGTTTGGTCTGATATAGCTCGAAGATAGCCCAGGATGACTCCAAGATGGTTCGATCTAACTTGATGATGGCCCGGGATGGATCTAGTTGACATCTTTTGATCAAAGTTACGCTTCAACAACTGCAACTGAAGTCGACTTTCAGTGAGACTAGGCAGAGTTCTTACCAGTCGGATGTTGATGATGAAATGATTATGTTAGATGTACACATTGATTGCTAAACGAGATGCAAAATGCATGTGCAGTTTTTTTTTTAGAGATGGTACGGTCCTATCTCTATTAGTATGAGGTTTACGAATATAAGACATCTTCAGATCGGTCTTGAGTGATTGTTTAACTCGAATGCGTGAATCACTTTCCTCTCACGGAGGGACGCGGGTCAATCTCTCGTGAGTTTGGTTGTGTGTGCAAAACGGTGTGATGATACTCTCGATGCTGAGAGCAGTATTTTCCTGAGAATTTCTTTTCAAGGTTCCGACTTTCCAACCCTTACTAATTCCCCCCCACCTGCAGTGGGGCATGCTGTTTATAATTGGTGCTCATACTGAGATTCACTCACACTCAGAAGACCTTATGTGTAAGGTCACACTCATTCGCTCATGGTCCCTTTGGTTGCAGGGACATGTTGATAACAAGTACAAGCTTATGATTAATGTTTCAGATCCGATACTTTCAGTTAACGCTCATCGACTTATGAGTCAGAGGTCTTTATTGGGTTGTAATGGGGCTGAGGTGCACGATGTATGTCACATGGGACCGGAGGATTTGTTTGGGAGTTGTGGAGTTTTTGTGCAATAGAGGATATGTTTTGGCCTTTGCCATGGGGTGAAATGATTGGAGGGTTTGATAACCTCTATTGGTTTCTTCGGGACACCATGGTCTTTGGATTATTTTTCTTGTGCTTCTTTTGGCGTACGGTTTTCACTTTCTTTTTCATTTTGTTCTTTTGAAATTGCATTTGGCTCATCGATTTTCTCAAACGTTCTTTGCTTTGTATTTTTGTTTAGCTTTGGAGTTGCATTGACTCATTGATCTTCTTGAACATTTCGGTGTTCTTTTTTGGTGTGTGTCTTTGGAGTTGCATGACTCACTATTCCTTCAAACATTTCAATGTTGTTTTTGTGAACGTGATGGGGAGAGACCATGGCTCTGGCTCCTTCGAGATCCTCTATTGCAAGGGTGAGTAAGTATGTGTATGTGAGTTGGCATGTTGTGGAGTTCGCAGAAAAAAGTTTATCATGAAAGGCTCAGTGGGGCTCACTAAGGGATTATGTATAGGGCAGTCAAAGCTTTTGGGTTTTGTGGAGATTTATGTTCCTAAGTGCCTCGTCATTCTCATTAGTCAATGATTATTTTCTTACTATTCTGGATCTTTGCATGAATCACAGTTCGTGTCCTGTTTATCGACATTGATCTCCCTATGAATTGTACCTCTCTACGTGCTGAAGGAATGCACATGTCGCTCGTGGTTTTACCTCGATTGGCTCTCCTCTACCTTCCCTTCATCGTCAGTAGATCGTCCAATACACTCAATTGAAATTCCAGGAAAATACCGCTCTTCGCATGCAAACATTCGGTTTGTGGTGATGGTTTTGATTAGACCCTTGTGTTCATTGGTGGGTCGAGAGTAAGTGGTTCACGCACTATATTCAATCAATCTCTCACGATTTTCCCGAAGATGTCATTTCAATATGGGAGTATGCAAATGCGATTCTCTACCATGCGTTGTGGTTGTGGTAATATGGAGTTACTACATATAGGGGCATGAAATGTTGAAAGTGAGAATGAAGATGGTTGACTTTGGATTTTGACTGAATGTTTTTTTTTGTTTTGGATTGCAATGCAATGCGTGGTAAGGCTACACCTAATCTCGCTTGAGTCGGTTCCAGTAGATGGTCTATGAAGCTCATCCCTCCATTATAAACCCTGAAGCTGGTCTAGCTGTTGGGGTCACTGTCAGGGTAGAGACTCTCAAGTGAGGCCGGGTTGGTGATTGGTTTTCGGATTTTGGATTTTTAGGGAGTGACAACTCCCGCATGGTGGTCCCACGGTATGACACGCTCTTTCCCTTTTAGTCACTGACGCGCATGGTGATTCTGAGTGGGAGAGGTTTGAACTTGGTTTTCTTTTCTATCCCTTTGTGATCGGGCTCTGGCGGTCAAGATACTGGGATGAAAGTGTGTGTGGTGTGGTGACAATGAAACACATGATTATGAAAATTTTTCTGATGTGGACAGGACTTGTATGTGTTTGACGAATTTAAACTGACTGAGAATGCATAACACTTTTGTAATAAATGCATAGATGTAGTTGCTTTGTGCTCGGTTGTATTTGTTGGCGTTGTTTCTTTAGGGGATGCCTCCTGTAATGGTTGTAGATACTGTGAATTTTCACCCCATAAAGCAAAGTTGACGAATGATATATAGATGTGAGGGGTGGTCCCATATTCGTTCTTTTCATTATACGGCATGCCAAAAGAACCCAATTTTTAGAAAACAATTTTGAAAACGCGTGTTTTCAAAGTGGTGGTTTTCTCAATATGAGTTTTGACACTCGATCATTCGCAAATAAAATAGGGAGCGGGGAACCCTATACACATGATCTAAATAAATTCGAAGGGAATGTGTACACCTATACATGTACTTATTTAGGAATGGACAAGGAGAAAAGAAATCATAGGGGAAGACCCATACATCATCAATTCTAAAAAGGTCATTAAAATGGGAGTTTAAGCTAAACTTCTTCTGAACTCTTCTGGTCTGTCTTCGGGCTTCTGAATGACTGCTAACGCTCGGTCTCCTGGTTGGCTGCTCGTTCGTCTTTGGGTTCTGACCGGCTACTCGCCATCTTCGGGCTCTTGACCGGCTGCACGCTTTTCTTCGGGTGCTTGACCGGTTACTCGCTTTCCTTCGGACGCTTGACCGGCTGCTTGCTCTGTTCGGGCGCTTGCAGTGAAACGGTACTATGATCAAACAAAACGGGCTGGTGTTCCTCTGATTTTCAACAGTTTGATCTTGAATTGATGTTGCTAATCTTCATGTCGCTTGATTCAGGTTGGTACATCCCTGATCTTCGGTTTGAACGGTTGGTGTTGGTCTTCATATCGTTCGGCCAGCTCCACGGGTCGGGACGCCTCTGGCTCTAGGCTTGAATCGCGTAGTTGATCTTCATGGTGCTTCACTTGCTCCGACGAGGGAAATGAAGGATGTTTTTTTTGAGAAAGGAAAGATGAATGGTCGAGCACAAAAATCTTATGTGAAAATCCACCACTTTTGTGAAAACACGAAATGACTAGTACGCTCCACGGTAATGACCGCTGCTCTTAAAGGTGGGTTGAACTTCAAGAATAGTGGGTCACAACATGGGGACTAAATCATTTATTTTGAAATACGTTTGTGAAAATCAATTTTTGAAAAAAGTGTTTCGAAAACTATTTTAAAATGATGTTTGAAAATTGTTGTTGTAGAAAGTAGGTTTTTCAAAATCTATTTTTGAAATTGTTTTGGAAATCACGTATAAGTGAAATAAACTTTTTAAAGATGAATTGACAAATTTTGAAAACCCCATTTATGAGTAAATATTTTGTGGAACTTTAATTAAACGAGCTCGTAAAAAAGCTTTTAGGGACATGCAAACGAGAATTCCAAACATTTAAAACGGATTGGTCTGAAAAAGTGGTTTGCACACATGTATAACATAAAGTAAATCGTGGCTATATTTGATGTGGAGCTGTAAGTGTTAATGTTGGGATAATCACTTTCCAGGTCAATTACGACTCCGTCTCACCGGGGAAACCGTCGTCCCTTCACTGTCATCTCTCGGGTTTTTTCTACTATGCCCCTTGCGAGGCACGTTATCAAGAAAGTCCGGAGTGCTTAAGTTTGAAAGGCCAGGATACCCGAAAGTGATAAGGAAACCTACGCCACAGCCAGTGATGATCCGACAACGCCCCACTTTTCGGGAAACTCGGGGAAGTACTGCATGGGAACGGGTCTCTCGTCATGCGCACGGTCAGGTGTGTTAAAGTCCAAATTATTCACTGACTACGTTGTGCCATGTATGGGTATCCGGTAAATACGGGATCCTCTATGGACGTGTAGCGTGACATTGGGCTTTAAAGACACCCATGGTGCAGAGGAACAATGGAGAACTGAGCCCATGCAATCTTCAGGGTAAGGTAAAAGGGTAGTCAAACAGGCGGCATACAAGGGGGTGACTACCCATAAAACCAGTCCTAGACACCGGATTAGGCAGCTAGACACTGAAGGCTCAGAGTCACTATATGCTGGTTTAGACTCGGATAATGGAGGGTATTTTTGGATCATGAGTGTCAAGACGTAGGTCGATGACCATCTCGTCCCGTGGGTATAACCATTCAAATGAATGACCCGACTCATGGGGAATCAATCGTGGACCGATCGCCATCCCGTGACTCGTGGATATAATAGGTGACACAGAGGAATGCATGTACTAAGCAACCCACCCAATGCACCCACAATCATACAACATATAAGTAAAGTAGAGAAGTTAGCACCGACCTATTTACTAAATGTTTGTCTTGAAGGTGGTAATTCCAATTTGGTTGTTTATTAACCTAAAGGGAAGTTATCTTCATTTAATCCTAAGTGTCTCTTTCTAATCGTGAGCTAATTGTTAAACCCAATTGTTGTAACATTTGGAGGATCTATCAAGTCCTATTTGTCCTCATCAGATACACACTCTAAGTGTGGAGTAGAATAACTAGAGGCTTGGAAATGAATCTCTTGGAGGTTTTGAAAGAAATGGGGAAGTCCTGACAATTTTGAATGGAGTTCAGTCGTCCCCGCAGAGTCGCCATTCTGTGGAGGGTGATTTTTCGGTATGAGGGGGGTCTATCTAAATATGGTCTGACTGAAAAGTCTAGATCCTAAATATTTGCCATTCTGTGGAGGGTGAAAACCCGTTATTCATGGCAGCCCTCAAATACCTACTACATCGTCCGTCTTTCCCAGAAAGCTTAAGGGGAATGCTAGTGAGCACTACACCCGCTCTCAATGGGCCCCACACGGACTTATGCCTCTATAAGGCGGAATTGACTAGAGTCGCCACCTAGTTTGACCTAAGATACTAGGAAGGAAGGGGATGAGGGTTCTAAGAACCGTTAATTGACTCTGAGATTGTTGCATATGGATAGGACTTATCTGGTCATGTCAGAGATTCCATTGTGGGTTCGTACTGGGTTACACCCCTCAGAAGTGGCAACGACCACGACTTCGGATTGGTGCCCGAGGAAACCTCGGTCTCCAATTGTCAGGATTGTCTTCTTTCAAAACCTTATTAAAGAGATTCATTAAAAGCCAAGGATAGGATTAGGATGGGAAGGGAGAAAGAGAATGGATGAGGGAGCTTTTCTGCCAAGCTAGCGCCAAATGAAAGGGTTGACAGGTTGAGAATTGTTCGAATGTAGAACGAAAGATTGAGGAAAGGTTTAAGGGGCAAATGGATGAAAAAAACCTGAAATCTAGAGACATGAGAGTTTAATGTGAGTCGGAAGAGATTTGAGAACTTTTGAGAGGTATAAGTACCACCTTAGAATGAGAAAAGGGTTTTTTTTTATGGAATGGGGTCGCACCCTAGATGGGTTGCCTACGTACTCAACTCCCTGTTGAGATCAGACCTTACGTAGTTCACGGAGTTTGGGTTTTAGAAGTTTGATGCTTGTGGAGCTTGAGGATATTTGTAGTGTTTAAGATTTAGAAGGGTTCGAAGTTTCAAGAAGTTTCGGGTTTTAGGAGGTTAGAGTCTGTGAGACGCCCAGGTCTGTGAGACATTGAAATCTCAGAATGATCGAGGCTGTGAGACGCTCGGGTCTGTGAGACATTCGAGTTCATGAGATGTTCGGGTCTATGAGACGCTCGGGCCTGTGAGACTTTGGAAGTTTGAATGAAGTTGGAATTTGTAAGAGGATTTGAGTTTAATGCGAGTTGGAGTTGGAATGATGACTCGAGTATGGGGCAATTGGAATTTGGGAGAAGTCCCGGGTTTTCGGATTTGAGATTATGAAAGGGTTGATGTTTTGGATGTTTCGGGATTTGAAATGAGATGATAGTGGACTGAATTGTTTGGAGGATTGATTGTCAAAATCATTTCTCTTAAATCATTTTTTTGTTGTAAAAGGACAGATAATCCTGAGGGATTACCCTATGTACCCCCTCGAACACGACACTTAATTAATGGTAAGTGCCGAGGCTCGAAAGATAGGGCAATGAATTTATGTCGAAAAGTAGGGTTCAGAGAGAAACACCATGAAGAAGATGTTCTCGGTCGAACCCTAATAACGTCTCTAACTCCCGGCTTTAAAACATTAAAAATCAAAACATTGAAATCGAGTGGAAGGGAGTTAGACGATTCTAAAATCCCGGCTACAACTAGGAAGGCCGTTACTTCCCTATCCCCGTTTTGTAAAAATCTAGGCTGCAATTAGGGGATGTTTGTCACCCTAATGCCCCGCCTAAAGAAGTCCAGACTGCGACAAGGGATGAGACGACCCCAGTGACCCGCCTCGGATTTTTATTTTTGGGAAGGGAGACAAGCGATGATCTAGCCATGGATGAAATGTTTTGAAGGGGTTAGACATTTCTTGCTCCCTGAAAACGGTTTATTTTTGAGTTAAAAAGAACTAATTAAAAACTTATGAAGTTGTTCGGAATGTTTTGAAGGGGTTAGACATTTCTTGCTCCCTGAAAACGGTTTATTTTTGAGTTAAAAAGAACTAATTAAAAACTTATGAAGTTGTTCGGAATTCTCTGTAAAGAAACACTGATTTTGAGAAATTTTTTAAGAGAAAACTTTCTGTATATGTGAGAAGAACTTTCTGCGTTTGAGAAGAGTTTTCTGTGATGTGAGAAGAGTTTTTCCTTTAAAATTACACAAAATGGTTTCTTTTGAAAACTTAATGAAGCTTGAATAAAAGGATGGTTCGAAATTCTTTTTGTGTTTTGGATTTTTGAAAGGAATTTACAAGTTGAGTGTGAATTGGATTGAAGTTTGGGTTGGGTCAAGGTCAGGAGGGGTCAAAGTTAGACCGGTCAAACTTGGGTCAAAGTCAACACTCAGGTCAAGGTTTGATTGTTGTGGACTTGTTTGATTTTTGGTTTGATTCTTATAGACTTGATTTGATCTTTGGTTTGATTCCTATAGACTTGATTTGATCTTTGTGGGTTGGGTTTTGGGCCAGCTTTGAATTGGGCCGGACTGGGTATTGGGCTGAAGTGGGCCTTGGGGTTAGGCTTTTGAAATGGGCCTTAAATGGGCCATGGGGTTGGGTTTTTTAAATGGGCCTGAAATGGGCTTTAGGAGTTGGGCTGAAATAAGCCTTAGATGTTGGGTTTTTTTGGGTTCAAAATTTGGGTCTAAATGGATATGGGCCTTGGAGTGATTGGGCATTGGAATTGAATTGGGCCTATTTTGGGCTTTGGGCCGAAATTGGGCTTATTGGGCCGGTTTGGGCTTATTGGGCCGTACCTGGACTTTGGGCCGGAATTGGGTTTCAGGTTTGGGCCTGTTGGGCTTCGGGTTTTAGACTTGGGCTTTGGGCCGATTTTTGAACTTGGGCCGTGGTCTTGGGCTTTGGGCCGAATTTGAGATGGGCTGATTTTGGAGACGGGCCAAGTTTGGATGGGAAAATTTTGGGCTTGGACAAGTGAGTTCATTATTTACATATATACATATTTTTAAATGTGTGTCTTGGGTTTAGGGTGTCAACTTGACTAAGAAGGACACATGACCCACTAAGTGCCAAGGGACACCCACTAACCTAATGGCTAGGACCTAGAGGACATAATAACTAAGGCTCAGTAAAATAAAGTAGCATTCAAGGAAAGGAATTAACAAGTTATATAAAAATGCTAGATATACAACATATACACGTACAACGAAGGAATAGATTCAGAAATCCAACCCGCATGATGAATAATGGATCGAAACCGGTGATAGCTGCTAATATTAACAATCTCTAGCGTCAATCAGACCTTGCTGAACCATCTTATTTCACTTCCGTTTCTCATCATCTACTAATCCACTTTTTTTTTTTTTGGGTGATCAGATTAAGGGCTTAAAGTACGGGAGGTGAACCTACAATTTTCAAGTCATGGTTCATTACCAAGTTAGTGAATTGCAACTCAGGTTTGTGGTAGCAACTACTTTGCACAAGATATACTGCAGGTTAACACGTAGCAAAGGTAAAGCAGATTAAGTCTCTTCTCACGCATGATTCCCAAGCTCCTTACGAATCTAGATCGTGTGTCATGTATTACCCCATTTTTCTTCTACCATTCCCAGTACAAGTCTCAGAAACTGAGAGGTGAACTAACATATTGAATCTCTCTTTCATGTATTACCCCATTTTTCTTCTACCATTCCCAGTACAAGTCTCAGAAACTGAGAGGTGCACTAACATATTGAATCTCTCTTTCATGCACAGCCGCATATAAGCACATTATTATCCAGAGAAAATGAAAGGCAATAGTTAAGAAAAACCCGTAAATTAAGTAAACCCATGAAGTTATAAGGGTGTAGATCAAATACCAGGATGGAGGCACAATGTTTCCTGTGAGAAAATTAATGCGACCGACACAACACAAACAGATACATTCAACGTCAGCTCACATATTGTAAATGGTCGGACAAAAATAGAGAAAAAGAGAAATAAGGATACTAGAGGTAGTATGAACCCAAATACAACATGGTGGTCTCACGGTGGTCATGGATTTGTTTCAGGCAATGACTCAGAAATGCTATTCTGAGTAAACAGACATCCTTTGGGAGCTTGTTGCTCCTGTAGAGTTAAACTTGAACAATAATAGGCATCATGTAAACAGAGGTTATACTGAGACAAACATCCCGTACAACACTGACATTTGAGGAGTAGTAAGTCAGAAACATAGCAGAATGCTTCAGACCAGAGAACAAACTCTTCCCATGTTAGTTTCAATCAGTGGTGGAGGACATGAGGAGGAAAGCAAAATTCCCGGAGCAATATCAAATGAGTATTACAGGTCTTGTTCCAACACCTTGTGCACACAGATGATTATCGATAGAAGGCCATCGTGGAGATGCTAGACAAACATCAGAACAGACATAACAATATGATAACGAGATATGTGCATAATGTCTGAAATGTTTTCGAAAGCGACATGTAACACCAGTAGTGATAGAAACAAGAAGGAGAATGAAAATACCAAGTGGTCTTCCAAACATCTATGAAGAATTACTGATGCACAGTTTACATTATACTACCAATACTGAACGAAGCAGAGATAGGTGGTAGGATTTCAGAATTGAGAACCCAGATTAGAACGAACTCTTTGACATTATACAATGAAAGGAGAGCAGAAGTAAGCCATTGATATTCCTGTTTCGATCGTTTATATGCGCACCAAAACACAATTGTCAGCCATTGGGGTATCAAGATTACCGAAACACAAGTGAGAGTAAATCTGAATAAGATCAGCAAACTCGTGTATATATATACACTAAACTGGAAAGAAACCAAGTGAAATCGAATAGGAAAAATGGGAAGCATGGGCACTAGCATCAGAAAAGGAAATGCAGTCAAACTAAGAAAACAGAAAATTTGCACTACGTTTTGGAACCCTTTTGAATCAATACACCACTTCTGAACCCGAATTTCAAGCACTAAAATCCATACACAAATATGAAAGACGGAAGTAAAGGGAGAGGAAAGTAAATCCAACGACGAATAGATGCAAAAAAGTAGTCGACACCTACATTGGACAACTCCAACGAAATCGACGTTTAAACCATCGCCACTTTCGGGTTCATTTGGCTAGACGACTGGATAAGAGATCGAAGTGGGCAGAAGCAAAAACGGGAGTAACGTGAGAAAAAAAAATCGAAGAATCAGGAAATGAGGACAGAAAAGGGGTAATGGAGATTTCTCTGAAGACATTTGACTTACGATGTTAACGCATGAGGCAAGTACCGAAACTGATAGAAGAAGGTTGGATGAAGTTTTTGGAGATGGTGTATCGGTTGTGGTGTTGATGGTGGTTCTTCCGAGCGTGGGTTGGAGACTCGGAGGCGAAAGGAAATCTCGAAGGCGATCCAAAGTTTTTTTTGGGTGCCTCCTTTCGGGTTTAAAATCGAGAAGAAGAACACCGAAGACCGTGGCAAAAAAAATTTTGGGTTTCCTCTTGAGATCTCCAGGCGAGGGTGTATGAAATCGAAGGTAGTGGAGGACGGTTTCAGAGGGAAAACGAAAACAAGACCTCTGGTCCCAGGATTGATGCGAGATGGAGGCTTTTTGAAGAGCTTTTTTCGCAACCTTCCAGCTTCTTCAGGCTTGAAGTACCGAGGAATTGAGAAAAGGTGGGGGCAAACGGCTCTTTCAAAACAAACCCCATACCATCTTGTTTTCTCTTATGTAAATTAGTTTACCGAGACGATAGTGGACCTGCACAAACATCAGAGAAGAAGAGGAACCAAAAAATATTCTGCCCATGCGTGTAAATAAAAATGAGTTTCGCTGGCTACTGGGATTCAAACTTGGTATTCCCCACACCCCTCCTGTGCATTTAAACGGTTGAGCTGTAGCAAATTTCAATAGATAGTAGCGAAGAAACAAAATAAAAGTCATGTCGCGTGCTAAAATAATAAAGAAAACACTTCTAGTCTATACCAGGAATCGAACCCGGGATCTGTGGGTTGTAAGATGGGTATCTTAATCAGTTACGCCAGGTCAGATTTCAGTATGTTGATGAGAGAAATAATATAAGGGCTCTAAATTCGACTGGATCATTTTTTTTTCAAGAGCTACAAATCCAAAAGAAAGTATGTGGCAATATGAGAAGATTAATCTAATGGCATGAAATTATGGAATGTAAATAATAAGATAAATAAATAAAACAAGATGAATGGGTTTAAAACCGGATTATTGTTTGAAAATTCATTTTTTTAGAAAATCGTGTTTTATGAAATGCTTTGAAAAAGGTTATAAAATGACGGCCTCGTTATGGCATGCACGCTAATATGTTTTGAAAAAGAAAGGCGACGACCCCTCTATTATTTCGAAATTTGCTTTATAGGGTGAGAATTTTTGGTGTCTACACCAAGTCCATCGACTTCAGTTGTGGCTCAGCCAAAGTCCCTTCAACCTGCGGCCCAAAGAGTATGGTCGTTGCCACACTCGCCTTTTTCGGGCACACGATCTCGTAGTGGTTACCACTGCAGAAATATCAAGTGATTCTTGTCTTCTTCCCTTTTAGCTTGAAAGCCTTTATCCCGCATGGGTTAGGATCTGAGGCTACCAGGTTTCACACAGAGAGGAAGAACCGACATTAGATACAAGAGGATTGGAAGGAAAAGAAACAAATAGAATATTGACCTCGAGTAGAGGAGTAATGAAATACCCCGAACTTAAATATAAGGATTAAAATTAATCTAATATATATTTAAGAGCCTAATAATGCTTAAGTAGTATTGGTGAGGAAAAATAAATCCAAAAGAAATAAAGAAACGCTTAAAAAGCGAAAAATGCTAAATAAGCGTTAAATAACCATAGGAGGTATGAGACCTCGGTTAGCGTATTATATGGATTCTACAAGGCTTAATAATACCTAAATAATATATGGGAGCAACTCCCGAAGAAACGGATCCAAATAATACATTAAAACGCTAATAGATCTTTAGTGCACACGTTTTTCGAGAAAAACCCGAAAACGTGACTTTAGTGGTCAAACGGACCCGTAAAAGTTGTGAATTATTAAATAATAATTATTAAGCATTTATGGAAGCTTAATAACCAATAAAAATAATTAAACGAGAAAATTCCGGAAAACGGGCCCGGTTAGTGAATAGTACTGAAACCGGGTAAAATAACGAGCGTTTTCTGTAAAAGACGAAAAACGCTCCAGCTAGTAATACTGTGTGGGCTGTGGAGGGTGATTTTTCGGTATGAGGGGGGGGTCTATCTAAATATGGTCTGACTGAGAAGTCTAGATCCTAGAAAATGCCATTCTGTGGAGGGTGAAAACCCGTTATTCATGGCATCCCTCAAATACCTACTAAATCGTCCGTCTTTCCCAGAAAGCATACAGGGGAGTGCAAGTGTGCACTACACCCGTTCTCAATGGGCTCCACGCGGACTTATGCCTCTATAAGGCGGAGTTGACTAGAGTCGCCACCTAGTTTGACCTAAGAACTAGGAAAGGAAGAGAAAGGTGGGTTCTAAGAAACCGTTGGTTGACTCTGAGATTGTTCCTATGGATAGGACTTATCTGGTCGCGTCAGAGATTCTATTGTAGGTTCGTACTGGGTTACACCCCTTAAAAGTGGCAACGACCACGACTTCGGATTGGTGCCCGAGGAAACCTCGGTCTCCAATTGTCGGGATTGCCTTCTTTCAAAACCTTTTAGAGAGATTCATTTTAAAACCAAAGGATAGGATTGAGTGTGGATTAAGGAGTGGATGATTTCGAAGAGTTCGAGGAAAGGGTTGTGGTCTTGAGATATTGGTCGGTGAAGTTGGGTTTGAATGTTGAGAGGTTTGAGGTTGTTTTGACTTTCACAAGGTTAAAAGGATGCTGGATGTTTTGAGGAGGAAAAAAGGTATTTTGGTTATTGTATTTTGGAGTCAAGGGGTGTTTTGGTCTTTTTGTAGAGCTTAGGGGTATTTTGGTCATTTGACCACGATCTGAGGGGTATTTTGGTCATTTTGTAGAGCTTAGGGGTATTTTAGTCATTTTGTGGAGTTTAGGGGTATTTGGGTCATTTTGTAGGGCTCAGGGGTATCTCGGTCATTTTATGAAGTTGAGAGGTGTTCAGATTCTTTGGTGGAATTGAGGAGTACTTCGTGTTTATAAAGAATGGTCAAATTCTTGAGGTATGAAAGCGGGTATTTGGTTTACCGGTGTATGGGTTTTGAGAATGTTTCAGGTTTCTAATCACTAGGGTTGTTCGGGAGTATTCGGGAATTGAAGGACCTATGTGACTGAGGTTCTATGGGAAGGTTGTTGGTTTATTATTCAGAATTGTCTCTCTTAAATTTTAAAACTGAAAATCATTTTTGTTGTAAAAGGGCGGATAATCCCGAGGGATTACCCTATGTACCCCCTCGAACACGACACTTAACTAATAATAAGTGCCGAGGCTCGAAAGATGGAGCAATGAATTTATGTCGAAAATCAGGGTTCAGAGAAAAACACCATGAATGAGATGTTCTCGGTCAAACCCTAATAACGTCTCTAACTCCCGGGTTTTAAAACGTTAAAATCGAAAACATTGAAATTGAGTGGAAGGGAGTTAGACGATTCTAAAATCCCGGCTGCAACTAGGAAGGCCGTTACCTCCCAGCACCCCGCCTTGTAAAAATCTAGGCTGCAATTAGGGGAGGTTGGTCATCTTAATGCCCCGCCTAAAGAGATCCAGACTGCGACAAGGGAGGTTATGACCCCAGTGCCCCGCCTCGGATTTTTTTTGGGAAGGGAGACAAGTGATGTCTAACTAGGAGAAAAGTGTTTTAAAAGTGTTAGACATTTCATGTTCCCCGAAAATGGCTTATTTTTTGGTTTGAAAACTGAGTTGGAAAATGTTTGGAGTTGTTCGGAATTCCCGATGAAGAAACACTGATTTTGAGAAATATTTTTAGGAGAAAAATTTCTGTATATGTGAGAAGAACTTTCTCGCGTTTTGAGAAGAGTTTTCTGTGATGTGAGAAGAGTTTTTCCTTTAAAATTCCACAAAATGGTTTCTTTTAGAAACTTGATGAAGTTTGAATGATTGTTTGAAATTGAGAAATGAGATTTTTAGGATTTTTGAATTAAGGTTGAATAAAAAGGAATATATTTTTGGATTTTTGGAATTTGGATGGAATCTACAATTTGAGTTTGAATTGGATCGAAGTTTGATTTGGATTGAAGTTCAAAGTTAGATCGGTCAAACTTGGGTCAAAGTTAACATTCGATCAAGGTCAAAGCTTGGTTGGTCAAAGTATGGGGTCAAAGTCTGGGTGGTCAAAGTTTGGGTCAAAGGTCATCATTCCGGTCAAGATTTGGTTCTTGTGGACTTAGTTTGATTTTTGCGGGTTCGGTTTGATTTTTTGTGGGCTTGGGCTGATTTGATTTGGGCCTTGGGTCGGTTTGGGCCTTGGGTCGGTTTGGGCCTTGGGCTTGACTTTTGTGGGCTTGAGCCTTTGTTGGGCTCAGTATGGGCCAGGTTGAGTAGTGAGCCGAGTTAGGCTTGAGCCGGTTTGGGTTTAATGGGTTGAGCGGGCTGAATGGGTCAAATTGAAGTTGGGCCCGAAATGGGTTTGGGTCGAATTGGACCTTGGTGGGCTTTCGAATTGGGCTGAAGATTATTTTTGGGCTAAAATGAGGCTTGGGCCTTTTTACTTGGGTTGAAGATTATTTTGGGCTGAAATGGGCCTTGGGCTTGACTAGGCTTTGGGCCTGAATGGGTTTGAGTTCATAATGGGTTTGGGTTCAAAATAGGTTTGGGCCCAAATTGGGCTTGGTGGCCGAGTTTGGAGATGGACCAGATTATTTAAGGGATGGGCCGAGTTCAATGGGATTGGGCCAATTTTGGAATTGGGCCAACTTTGAATTTGGGTTCGACTTGTAAATTGGGCTCTGAAAGTAGATTTCCCAAAATGGGCTGATTTAAAAAATATTCAAAACTCTTATGATGGAGTTAATGGTCCTGAGTCATGTCTGGATGAAACTTAAGTGGATTTACAAATGTATTGGATTTTCGTTGATGGTACATTTTTATTCTGAAATTAAGGGATGATTTGGAAAATTTTATGGGATACTTCCTCCATGGACCGTGTCTAGGACCCGTATGCATTGAGGATACCCAAATCTAGAGCTTTTCTAAAATGGGCCTCAAAGGCCTACAAAGATGGCAACCTAATGGGCTGTCCAGGGTTAAAAATAAGAAGAAATAAATAGACTGAAATAACAAATTGCAATCAAATAAAGATAGAAAAATATACATGTACGATAAAGAAGTAAATATGATAAAATACAACGATTATGGTGGATGAATGAGTTTAATCTATCAAATTTGAGAGAGGTTCCCAACCCGAAACTATCGAAGCGGTTGATAGTCTTAAGGACAATAATCAAAGTTAAACTAGTGGTGAATAGGACCGAGACAGAATATCACAAGTAAACATAACATAAAGTTAAATGCAAAGTCCTAGGTATGTGCTAATTCGTACCTTATTCCGATCTTTTTATTGATTAAAGGTTTTGAATAAAATAAAAAAAAAAAAAATCTCAAACGTGACAAATCTAAACCCGCTAGCCACAGATTGAAGAATTCTAAGCCAAGACGTTTACTATTGATTCATTTTATTCCTCTTGACCACTTGATCTAACGGCGTGAAATTGAACCGAGTTATCCATTCTGTTAAGGACTAAAACTAGCGAATATAAAACTGGATCCGAAACCAACAAAGCTCAAATTATCATAAACTGAAACCTAATAAACTGAAACCTTAAGTCATTTCTCAGGTCAAGTCGCGCAGATTGAAGATAATATCATTGACTCTGTTTTTGTTTTCATTATTACTGAGCTATCCCGAAGTGCAGGCTAGCGACATTTTTTTTGTTACTATACCCCATTGCACCTAGCTATCACTCTCATTACAGATTTCAGAAAACAAAACAAGCTGAACGTCAAACCACCCTTCCCTCATCCTCACATATAAACCGATGACCATCCAAAGGAGACAAGGAGCAAGTAGGAGTGTTGAAAACTTCATGAAACAAACAGAACGCTGAAATCATAACCCAAATCATGCTTGAACATAATATCAGATGGATCAAAGCTGCATTCGATAAATAAATCTCTGAAGTTGTAAGGGTGTAGATAGAATACCAGTATGGAGGTGTGATAATTCCTGTTGAAGACAATGAAACAGCAAAAAAAAAAAACGAAATGGACATATACACTGATTAGCACCAGATTACAAGCTGCTGCTTGAAATAAAGCAAAGAAAAAGAACAGAGTCTAAAAGTAAAAGAGTTCAGTGAGAGTTTAGGACACGTATACGGCCATATCATGTAAGGATCTCTTCAATCCAAAATGGGGAGTTTCGGAGAGGATGCCTGGAAGTAGCTCTCAATGTTTCTGCAAGTTGCTTTCAAACAAGAATCGAGCCATGAACTGAGATGATGCTAAGAAGGCATTTGCGAGACCACCTCAACATTATGTAAATCAAAATCGTGCCCAGACAGACAAACATAAGAAAAATGAATAGCAGAATATTCCAGACAAACTCATCGTCGTGGGGTTAGACCAGGAGGCTGAACCATCGGTGGCGAGAAAATTTGCAAGGAAAAAACCAGTGACAGAAGTAACAAGAAATGGCCAGATAAATCGAGGAAGATTTGAAAATTCGATTTTACTGCATGGAGATTATTCTGCAAACCCAGAGACTATCATAATCTTGGTGTTTAGCAAAACCAGCGTACAAGTAAGGGAGATTTCAGTACAAAGCTTTTGAGTACGCAGAGACAATGATAGAAAGAGAAAGAAAGAACAAAAAAAAACGTAAGGGTGTACAAAGGAGGAGTCGACCCGTATCTCGGAATAAAATCCGGCGGGATTGCCCACTTCCTCTTGAACCGTCGCCCCTAGGGTTCCTCCGGGATGGTGACAACCGAATGAAATCGAAAATCTCTTCTTCTTCTTCTTTTTTTTGAACAAAAAACAGAAAGATGGTGTAGTAGAGAAACTCCTCACCGCTTATTCGGTCGAAGAACCAGGATGGGTGCAGCGGAAGGATGAAACGAGACCGGTGAGAACACCGACTAAAGGCGACGAGGATTCAAAGGATTTTTGGGTGAAGTGGGTTTCGGATGTGGCGGAAAGAGGAGGAAGGATGGTCGTTTGTGATGTTCTCAAAATTTCCGAAGATGGTTAGTGGATGGCGTCCATTGATGAGGAAGCGAGTGGGAAGTTCGGTGGTGGGTGGAGGTTCTCGGATGAACAGCTGTGCCAGAGGTGAGGGTTCGAAATCGGCCAGAAGCAGATCGTCGGGGTAGCCATTTGAAGGTTGAAGACATTCGACCGTCGCCATTCCCCGGGAGCATGCGGGCGAGATGGTTTCTCCTCGGGAGAAGACCATCTTCAAATACCGAGAATTATGCCATCGATCCTTTCAAGCATTCACACCCATACTGTGGTGTTCTTTCTGATGTGCTTGACGAGATTGGAGTGCTCCGATACGAACAACAAAAATAAAAGGAGTTCTACCCATTCATAAGTTAAAAAAAAGGAAACCAAAACAACAACAAAAATCGAGTCTTACTTACTTCTACTAGGATTCAAACTCAGTTCTACCCATTCACGTGCTGACATAATAAAGAAAATGCCTCTAGCCTACGCCTAGAATCGAACCCAAGAGTTGCGGGTTGTATGATGGGAACCTTAACTAGTTACGCTATGTCGGATTTCAGTATGTTCATGGAGAAATATTATAAGAGCTCTAAATTCGACCGGATAACTCTTTTTTTTTTCAGAGTTACAAATCCAAAGAAAGTATATTTTTTTTTTGATAATTTGGGCTTACGCCTTATATTAATAAAAATCCTGATTACTCAGGTGGATGGGAATTGATGGGCCTCATTAAAACCTCTCTAAGCAAAACCCAATGGGAAAAAGCCTAAAGAGGAAAAGAGTACCCTCCACATCCAAAACAACCTATAAATCCAAATACATGAAATAACGAAAGCGCTAGAAGCTATAACATTCAACCTTACTCTCAAGACTCCCACATTACACAAAATCCTTAAGTGACTTTACTCCTAGAAAAAAACCGCAAGTCAAGGGAAAATTTTTCCACCAATGTTTGGTCCATCTCCAAACCCCTATCTTAATTTGCATTACCACTTTAGATACATCAAGGGATTCGCCTTTGAAGATCACACCATTTTCGTTGCATCCACATGTAATATATACCGTAGCAGAATGTAGACTTCCACATTCTCTTTGCCTTGCCCTATATTTCAACATCAAACCAAGCTTGGTATATTGCCCTCACCTCAATCGGGAAGGAGAAAGGAATATTCCACCAGATAGTTAATTGTCTCCAAACTCCAGCAATTTTAGCACATGAAAATAGGACATGCTCAATTCTCTCCATTTCCTTTCGGCACCAGGGGCATAGGCTTCCACCAATGGGTACAATATCCCTTTCAAAGAGAAATTCTCTAGTCACTAACCTTCGCATCAGGGCTAGCCATAGAGTAATCTCCACTCTAGGTTCACAAAGCCCCTGCCAGATTCGGTGGAAGACTGAAAGATTCTGATCAGTTAGAGGGTCCGTCACTGACCCACCCATAGCGATAACTAAATCCTTTGTGATTGAATTTTTTCCACTGGTGGACCATATAGCTATGTCTTCATCTTTTTCCGAAACTGGGGTTGTCGTCAGAACTTCTACCATTTCCACCAATAATTCTTCTTCATATTCAAACAGCGAACGTCGCCAGCAAAACTGCCACCCGCCACTCCACTCCCATCGCACCAAGCTCCCATGTTCGCAACTAAAGCCTGTTGCTGTAAGCTCACCAGGTATAACCGGGGGAATTTGGTCCTAAGAATGCCCACTTGCAACCACTTATCATGCCAAAATAAAGTGGCCCCACCATTACGAATTTTTATTTCCAGGCCGTCTTCAATCGCTTCTCTCAATTTATCATGTCCTTCAGTTGCTTTAAGGATCGAGTACCAGATTCCCTTTTGTCTACTAGCAGCCACATCAAGCACACCTGTATGTAGCCCTTCCCTGGTACGATAAATTGACTGAACCAGCTTCTTCCATAGGGGCATATGATTACGAGCAAAACTGACTCTCCACTTGGCTAGAAATGCCAAGTTTTTTGTTTGCAGATCCGAGAATCCCAAGCCCCCACTAAGTTTGGGACGCATCATTTTATTCCATGCAACCGGCGTAAGATGCTTCCCACTTTTCCCCCAGAAAAACCGACGTTGAATAGCAGCCATACGTCTCCTAACCTTGGATGGAATAACAAATAAACTTGCATAATACAAAGGTAGAGAATCCACGACTGACCGAATTAATGTTGACCGACCAGCCTTTGACAAGCTTGTGGCCTTCCATGTCGCCAGTTTTCTCTCAAACTTACATAAAACTGGGTCCCACGTTGATGCCCGTCTAGGGTTCCCACCCAATGGACATCCAAGATAAGTGGCCGGAAGGTTGCCAACCCGACATTCAAGCATTTCTTCAATTAATCGAACATCATCTTCCCCCGTATTAATGCCAAAAGCCATAGATTTATCCATGTTTAATTGCAGCCCACTGACTTCCGCAAAACCAATAAGGATTCTATGAAGGTGCACTAATTCTTCCCTTTTCACTTCACAACAAAAGATCATCACATCATTGGCAAATTGCAGGTGAGTAATCCTCACTTGCCTTTCTCCAATCTTTATTCCCGAGAACTTCCCTTGCTCAACAGCTTTTTGGATTAACCAATTTAATATTTCAACCACAATAACAAAGAGGGAAGGAGATAGTGGATCACCTTGACGCAATCCTCGAGTTGGCGAAAATGGCTTCGTCGGACATCCATTGACTAGGATTGAGATCCGCGATGTAGAGATGCATTCCTGTACCCATTTCCTCCAAATTTGCCCGAATCCCATGCATTCTAACATCATGTCAAGGAACTCCCATGATACAGAATCATACGCCTTTCGCAAATCAATTTTAAGCAAACACCCCTTTTTCTTATTTTTCTTCAGCCACGTAATGACCTCATTTGCAATGAAAGGTCCTTCCAGAATATTTCTTCCTTTAACAAATCCCGTTTGGGTTTCACCAATGAGTCTTGGCAGTAGGGGGCTCAGTCTTGAGCTTAAGATCTTTGCAATCACCTTATACAAGCATCCTACCATGCTTATCAGGCGGTAGTCCTCCAGTCTAATTGCATCTGCCTTTTTTGGAATTAAGGCTATCCACGTAACATTCGCACCTCTTTCCATTTTTGATGAGGTGAAAAATTTTTGAACATCTCTTCCAAATTCATTGCCTAGGACACCCCACATTTGTTTAATAAACTTCATGTTGTAACCATCGACTCCAGGAGCTTTAGAGCTATTACGCTCTTTCACTGCATTTTTGATCTCACCCATGGTAGGAATCATTTCCAGCTGTGTCAATTCCTGAGACGTCAAGGTCGGATGAGAAAAACCGGTAAGCTTAATACGTGATAAGATTCTCTCTCGGTACAGCTTCTCAAAGAACTGTACAACATGTAGCCGGATCTCTGCCGGATTATCTATCAGCCCTGTATCAGTTTGCAAGCACACCATATTCTTCTTCCTATGGTTCACTGTTGCCCTTCTCTGAAAGTATCTTGTATTATTATCAGTGTGCTTGAGCAAGTTGTCTCGTGCCTGCTGCCTGAACATCCAGAACTCTCGAGATCGATCAGCTGAGTCCAGTTTTACCATGGCCTGCATCCTGTTTAGTTCAAGTTGATCAGTTGTCCCCTGTTCCTCTATTTTGTCTTCGATTTTCTTCAGCTCTTCCTTACACACCAGAACTCTCTGATTTATTTCACCAAAAACGTCTCTGTTCCATCCTTTTAAGGCCCCTTTCAACGTTTTCAATTTGCGTAGGGTGGACCCAAATTTTATGTTATCCCACTGTAGTTTAACAAACTTCCTAAACTCAGGGTGCTCAAGCCACGCGTCAATGGACCTAAAAGGTTTGGGGCCCCAGTTTACTTTTTCTGTTTTAACTATCAGGAATCTGTGATTTGAAAAGGTCCATTCCCCCGATCGAAGACTAACATCTGAGTACTGATATAGCCACTCATGAGATGCAAAAACACGGTCGATTCTGCTCAGACGACCCCCCCTCTCCATGTAAATTTAGCATCTTGTAATTGAAGCTCTATCAACTCAATACCCATGACCCATGAGTGAAAGTCTTTCATTCCCCTTGTATACCTACTATTGCTCATAGGAAGGCGATCACTTGGTTCAAGAATCTCATTGAAGTCTCCCAGAACAATAATCTCCTGTAGCCATCCCGCTTTTGCATGCATTAGCTCGTCAAACATACACCTTCTCTCACGAATATCACATGATGCATAGACAAAAACAATCGAACTGCATATACCATCATCTCTACTCTTCACGTCTAATTTTATCCATCTCTCCTTCTTCTCAAGGTTTACCACTTCTACTTCCTCCTCATCCCACATAACAATTATACCTCCTGATCTCCCTTGCAATAACAAGAGATGATTAATCTAATGCATGAAATTATGGAATACAATTAAAAAGTAAGACCCAAAACGTAATAAGATATAAAATAAAAGGGACGCATAAGCACATGAAATAATGAAAATTAATGCACGTAATGAAGATAAAATACTTGAACTAAATGGAAAATAATAATAATAAAAAGACACACGAAATAAAACAAATAGAGACGATGAAACAAAGAAAGCCAAAAGGGAGTAACAAAAAATAATAAAAATATAAATTGGTCAGGTACATGAAATAATACAAGGAAATAACAAAACCGTGAAATTTTTTTAAAAAACAAAGTGATAAAATAAGCGTACAAAATAAAGTCGTTTCAAAAATAGATTACAATAAAATGAATAAGAGTAAAATAAGAACAAAATAAAAATAACAAACTAATAAAAAGGCTCGTGCTCCTCTCCCATTGGAAATGTAAGTTTTTAAATGTCGGAGAAAAATAAATTCCCTTAGTAAAAAATGGGGACGACCACCCTGTTTCTAGAAGCATGTTTATTTTCGTATTTTGTTTTAATATCAAACGGGTGAGAATTTTTGGTGTCTACAGATGGCTCCCCTTGATTCAATTCTGCAATAGAAGGCTTGCGGAATTGGATCAAGGTTGACGGGGCACCAAAAATTCTCACTAGGGTTTTACGGGATATGTTCAGATGCGATCATGGATAGCACGCCGTGTGAACGCGACGGGAGAGTAATAAGGTAACCGAGTGCACGAGGACTTAGGAGTTCCTCAACTGGACCTCTTGATATCCAGCTATAGGACTTATGCCGAACCTATAATACCAACAACCCGATTTGATTTAAGGTGCACGAGGGCTTAGGAGTGCCTCAACTGGATCTCTTGATATCCAGTCCTAGGGCTTATGATGAGCCTAGAATGCGATTGAAAGTACGAGGACTTAGGAGTGCCTCAACTAGACCTCTTGATATCTAGCTATAGGACTTATGCCGAGCCTATAATACCAACAACCCGATTTGATTTAAGATGCACGAGGGCTTAGGAGTGCCTCAACTGGACCTCTTGATATCCAGTCCTAGGGCTTATGATGGGCCTAGAATGCGATTGAAAGTACGGGGACTAAGGAGTGCCACAACTAGACCTCTTGATATCTAGCTATAGGACTTATGCCGAGCCTATAATACCAACAACCCGATTTGATTTAAGATGCACGAGGGCTTAGGAGTGCCTTAACTGGACCTCTTGATATCCAGTCCTAGGGCTTATGATGGGCCTAAAATGCGATTGAAAGTACGAGGACTTAGGAGTGCCTCAACTAGACCTCTTGATATCTAGCTATAGGACTTATACCGAGCCTATAATACTAACAACCCGATTTGATTTAAGATGCACGAGGGCTTAGGAGTGCCTCAACTGGACCTCTTGATATCCAGTCCTAGGGCTTATGATGGGCCTAGAATGCGATTGAAAGTACGAGGACTTAGGAGTGCCTCAACTAGACCTCTTGATATCTAGCTATAGGACTTATGATGAGCCTATAATACTTTGATGGAGTTATACGAAAACTCGTTGTGGTGAAAGGTTGATCTGATGAAGTTGTACGAAACTCACTGTGGTGAAAGGTTGATCTGAAGTCAGATTTAGCTACGTGTTGATTCGAGGTCGGACGCCCTCTGATGGGTCCTTCGATTCTCAACGGAGGATTTGAGGTTGGAAATTTTCTCTAGTGTTGTCTCCTTTAACTACATGAGCGTTCGGGATGATGGGATTGGGTGATTCCGATATATACGGTCGGATGGTTTGACATAGCTTTTGGGGACCGTGATGGTCAAGCGCGATCTTCATGATATTGGAGATGGCTTTAGCCGATGACTCTGGCAGTTCGACGGCGGCCCTGGCGTCATACTAGGATGGCTCCGGTATGGCTCTGAGATGGCTCCGGTATGGCCTTGAGATGGCTCCGGCATGGTCCTGAGATGATTCTCTTAGTTGAGGCGGATTCCTTCATAAGGTGGCAGTAATGACCTTGTGGTTCGAGGGGCGGATGGTTTTTATTTGGGACGGGGTCGCACCCTGAGAGGGTTGCCTACGTACTCAACTCCCTGTTGAGATCAGACCTTACGTAGTTCGTGAGTTTTGGCGAGTGAGGAGTTTGGTGGTGAGGGGGGGTGTCTTGCGGGGCAGCTCTTTGAACGGTGCCCGAAGACTTTTAGCTCTTTGCTTTGATGACTGTGCAGTCTTTCGCATTACTCAGAGGATGGCTGTCGTGTCGGTCGACGAAGGAGATAGACTATTCTGTGGTTTCCCCTACAAGGGGGGAGTATACTCATCTTTCTCTTTCCATGTTGTAGGATATTATGTTCGAATCGATGGATGCAAATCTACTCTATATGCATTTTTTTGATTGAATGAAATTTGAACTCAATCCAATTGGTAGATTGTGCAAGATATCTCAAGTGAGCTCAACCTTCTAGTTAAGCTAGATCAGTCACCTTTAAGCCACTTCTTTCTTGAAAAATTCTCCCGAAAGAGGTCTCTCGGGATCTTTTATACCTTTTCGTTTCCTTTCTTGAGGTCAGTTAGGCTTTCTTTAATCGGGGTGATGAACACTCGTTTTTTCTCCACCTTCCTGATTTCTTTGACACTCGTTTGTGCATGATTGTATTGACAAGATCGGACGCGTCGTGGCCTTTCATATTTCAAATCTGGTACTTTTCGAATCGGGTAAATACCATCTCTAAGTCGGAGGTCTTTCAATGGGTTGTAACGGGGCTGCAGGGTATGTCACATGAGACTGGAGGATTCGTTTGAGAATTGTGGAGCTTTCGTGCAACGGAGGATATGCTTCACCTTTGCCGTGGATGGAGTGATTTTAGACTCCTTTCGCATTTGTGCGGATTATTAGGTGTTCTCATTTTGGTTTGCTACTTTCTTTGAGTAGTCTATTCGCACTGCTTTGCATTTGACGTATTCGTTCTTATCTACTCCTCAAGTGGGGATGTTTCACGCAATGTGGGTCATTCACTTCCTCTCTTTAGAGTATTTTGTGTTTCGTTCCTCTCACTTTCATCCTCTTGGGTATCTCTTTCAAGTTTTCGCCCGTGTTTAAGTGGTGGGGGAAGGAACCATGGCTCCGGCTCTTTTCATCCTCTTTTGCAAGGGTGAATTGTTGTGGGATGTGGACTGATATATCGTGGAGCTATTTTGGGAAAAAGGTTTTCAACGAAAGGTCAGCGGGGTTCACTAAGGGATCATTTTCAGGGTCAATAAGGCTTTTTGGCCTTGTGGAGGTTTTCTTCGATCCTAGGTGCCTCGTCATCCCTATTGACAGATATTTGTTTCCTCTACTATTCCCAAATTCTGACATGAATGGTGACACGCTTTTCTCATCAATATTTGGTTCCATGAAAGGAGATCCTTACATGGTGCCTCGAAATTTAAATGCATCAATCGCTCTGGGTTTTGCACGCTCTGTGTTTCTCTCATGCACTCGACTCTCACGGGAGGTTAGAGATCTTTTCAAGACCTTTTCGAGAAAAATGATACAAGAGTTCGGTGACCTTTGTGATAACTCACGTGACTTTCCTAGAATTAAAGACCGAGATACACCTCGAAATTGGGGATATGCAAATGCAGATGCAATTAAACTAAACCTAATGCAGATGATAATGATAAATTTTGTGCGGACGCATTTTTTTGGATTTTGAATGGATGCATTTTTTTTGTGGATGCATTTTTTTTGGTTTTTTAAATGGATGCATTTTTTTGATGCATTTTTTTATTGGGATGGTTCAGACATAATATCGTTTCAACCGGTCGAGATTGACAAGGCTTTGAAATTCTTCTCCGTCTAAATCCGTCAGTAATACAGCACCATGAGGGGTTATTTCTTTGACCAGATACGGGCCTATCCAGTTCGGTCTGAATTTACCCCGTGGGTCTGGTAAATCTTTTCTCAGTTCTTTCAGGACGAGATCGCCCACTTGGATATTTCGTTCTCTGACCCTCTTGTTGAATGCTCTAGCCATTCTCCCTGGTAACCCTGGATGTGATATAGTGCCTGTAGGCGCTTTTCATCGAGAAGAGCTAGGTGGTCATAGTGTTGTTGTAACCAGTCGCTTTCAGCAATTTTGAGCTCGTTAGTGACCCGAAGAGTTGGGATTTCAAGCTCGACCGGCAAGACACATTCTGACCCATACACCAAGGAATACGGGGTGGCTCCGGTTGCAGTTCTGACAGTAGTTCGGTAACCCAGAGGGCATAGTGCAGCTTTTCCGGTCAATCTCTGTATGATTCAACCATTTTTGACAGTGCACTCTTTACAGCTTTGTTGGCGGCTTTGACTGCTCCGTTAGTCTGAGGCCTGTATGGAGATGATCTGTGGTAACGGATGTCGTATTTTTCCATGACCCGGATAGTGTCTCCGTCGAATTGAGGACCGTTGTCTGATACGAATTCTGAGGGAACCCCGTATCGGCATATGATGTCTCTTTCGATAAACTTAGCAACTTGTCTTGATCTGATTTTCGCAAACGACCGTGCCTCTACCCATTTGCTGAAATAGTCTATCGCCACAAGGATGTAGCGGTGTCCATTTGAAGCTTTGGGGTGGATTTCACCGATGATGTCGATTCCCCATATAGAGAACGGCCAAGGAGCTGCCATGGCTGTTAGGGGTAGGGGAGGCAGGTGTTGCAAGTTAGCATGCGTCTGACATTTGGCGTACTTTTTCACAAATGCGTGACAATCGGCTTCCATTGTTGTCCAGTAATACCGTAGTCTGAGGATTTTCCGGGATAGGGAATGTCCTCCCGCATGGGTCCCACACTCTCCCTCGTGGACATCCTCGATGATCTTATCAGCCTCTTTTTGGGTCACACATAAGTGTTGGACTCCATTCGGCATTCTCTTGTAGACTCTGGTTCCGCAGATCACATATTGATTGGACATTCTTCTCAGCGCAATGCGGTCCTGCTTAGTGGCTTCTGGCGGGTATTCTCCTTTTCTGAGGAAATTCTCAATATCCATGAACCACTCATCTTCTGTTTCCTCTGCTTCGATCGCTCCAACCTCAAATGAGGGTACATTAGTCATGGTTATCCACAGAGGAAAGTACAGTGAGCGGGTCGGTACTTGGACCACCGAAGCCAAGGAGGCTAAAGAGTCAGCAAAGATATTCTGGCTCCGGTTCATATGCTTGAAAGTCACGTTTCGAAAGCAGGTGACTAGGTATGAGAGGTAGTCGTGATAGGGGATTAATCGTTCTTCTCTGATTTCCCAAGTCTGGTTGACCTGTGAAATAACGAGATTAGAGTCACCAAAGACCTCTAACTCCTCCACTTGCAATTCTAACGCCATTTCAAGCCCCAGGATGCAGGCTTCGTATTCTGCCATGTTGTTAGTGACTGGGTAATGATTTTTACCGCAGCTGGAAGCAGATCTCCCTCAGGGTGGATCAGCAAGATCCCGGCCCCTTTACCAGTATGGAGGTGTGATAATTCCTGTTGAAGACAATGAAACAGCAAAAAAAATGAAATAAACATATACATTGATTAGCACCAGATTACAAGCTTCTGCTTGAAATAAGCAAAGAAAAAAGAACAGAGTCTAAAAGTAAAAGAGTTCAGTGAGAGTTTAGGACACGTATACGGCCATATCATGTAAGGATCTCTTCAATCCAAAATGGGGAGTTTCGGAGAGGATGCCTGGAAGTAGCTCTCAATGTTTCTGCAAGTTGCTTTCAAACAAGAATCGAGCCATGAACTGAGATGATGCTAAGAAGGCATTTGCGAGACCACCTCAACATTATGTAAATCAAAATCGTGCCCAGGAGACAGAACATAAGAAAAATGAATAGCAGAAATATTCCAGACAAACTCATCGTCGTGGGGTTAGACCAGGAGCTGAACTATCGGTGGTGAGAAAATTTGCAAGGAAAAAACCAGTGACAAAAGTAACAAGAAAATGACCAGATAAATCGAGGAAGATTTGAAAATTCGATTTTACTGCATGGAGATTATTCTGCAAACCCAGAGACTATCATAATCTTGGTGTTTAGCAAAAACCAGCGTACAAGTAAGGGAGATTTCAGTACAAAGCTTTTGAGTACGCAGAGACAATGATAGAAAGAGAAAGAAAAAAACAAAAAAAAAACGTAAGGGTGTAAAAGGAGGAGTCGACCCGTATCTCGGAATAAAATCCGGCGGGACTGCCCACTTCCTCTTGAACCGTCGCCCCTAGGGTTCCTCCAGGATGGTGACAACCGAATGAAATCGAAAATCTCTTCTTCTTCTTCTTTTTTTGAACAAAAAACAGAAAGATGGTGTAGTAGAGAAACACCTCACCGCTTATTCGGTCGAAGAACCAGGATGGGTGCAGCGGAAGGATGAAACGAGACCGGTGAGAACACCGACTAAAGGCGACGAGGATTCAAAGGATTTTTGGGTGAAGTGGGTTTCGGATGTGGCGGAATGAGGAGGAAGGATGGTCGTTTGTGATGTTCTCAAAATTTCCGAAGATGGTTAGTGGATGGCGTACATTGATGAGGAAGCGAGTGGGAAGTTCAGTGGTGGGTGGAGGTTCTCGGATGAACAGCTGTGCCAGAGGTGAGGGTTCGAAATCGGCCAGAAGCAGATCGTCGGGGTAGCCATTTGAAGGTTGAAGACATTCGACCGTCGCCATTCCCCGGGAGCATGCGGGCGAGATGGGTTTCTCCTCGGGAGAAGACCATCTTCAAATACCGAGAATTATGCCATCGATCCTTTCAAGCATTCACACCCATACTGTGGTGTTCTTTCTGATGTGCTTGACGAGATGGAGTGCTCCGATACGAACAACAAAAATAGGAGTTCTACCCCATTCATAAGTTAAAAAAAAAAAGAGGAAACCAAAACAACAAAAAAAAACGAGTCTTACTTCTACTAGGATTCGAACTCAATATCCTTCACACCTCTCCAGTGCACTTAACCAGTTGAGCTGTAGCAGATTTCAGTATATAGTAGCGGGGAAACAAAATAAAAGTCAGGTCACGTGCTGACATAATAAAGAAAATGCCTCTAGCCTACGCCAAGAATCGAACCCAAGAGCTGCGGGTTGTATAATGGGAACCTTAACCAGTTACGCTATGTCGAATTTCAGTATGTTCATGGGAGAAATATTATAAGAGCTCTAAATTCGACCGGATAACTCTTTTTTTTTCAAGAGTTACAAATCCAAAGAAAGTATATGCAATAACAAGAGATGATTAATCTAATGCATGAAATTATGGAATACAATTAAAAAGTAAGACCCAAAACGTAATGAGATATAAAATAAAAGGGAAGCATAAGCACATGAAATAATGAAAATTAATGCACGTAATGAAGATAAAATACTTGAACTAAATGGAAAATAATAATAATAAAAAGACACACAAATAAATAAACAAATAGAGACGATGAAACAAAGAAAGCCAAAAGGGAGTAACAAAAAATAATAAAAATATAAATTGGTCAGGTACATGAAATAATACAAGGAAATTACAAAACCGTGAATTTTTTTTAAAACAAAAGTGATAACATAAGCGTACAAAATAAAGTCGTTTCAAAAACAGATTACAATAAAATGAATAAGAGTAAAATAAGAACAAAATAAAAATAACAAACTAATAAAAAGGCTCGTGCTCCTCTCCCATTGGAAATGTGAGTTTTTAAATGTCGGAGAAAAATAAATTCCCTTAGTCAAAAATGGGGACGACCACCCTGTTTCTAGAAGCATGTTTATTTTCGTATTTTGGTTTTAATATCAAACGGGTGAGAATTTTTGGTGTCTACATGGGCCGATTTTTAATCAGTCAAAAGCCCTCTCTCACACACACACACACTAGCTTATTAAATAAGAGACCAAAAAGTAAAAAGCAATAAAGTGAAAAGCAACCCCTCACACTCTCTCACCTCACCTTTCTCTTTTCTCTTTCCTCCATTCTCCGTCCCAGCCGATCTTCCCTCCTCTCTCTCTGTTTGGGCGATTTTTGGAGCTCCAAGGAGAGCTTCAATGACTTCCTTCTCATCTTTCCATCCATGCTCCACCTCATTTGAACTCCAAAGGTAAAAATAACTACATATTTGAACTCCCCCCATCCTCCTCTACACTTCTCTCTTTTCAAAATCCAAAATGAGGAAGTTCGTTTTCGTGGGTATACCCCATTCAAAGAGAAAATAGCACCAATGGGTAGCTTGGAGTCTCTCTCTCTCCATTAAGGTAAAAATCTCCATGAAAGAACTCATATTTCTCCATCCTTGCTCATAACCGTTTTTTACCTCTTTGTAACACTCCATTTTCTCTCTCTCCTTTGAGCATAATATCAACCTTGCAATGGTGGTGGATTCACCTTCTTGAACCAGGGCTAAAAACCCTCCTAAGACACTCCAAAGGTAAACCCTAGAAATCTTGCTTTAAACATTTCAGTGAACTAGCATTAATATAAGGGTTAGTATATTAATTGCAATTATTTTGTGTGCTTGGATGATGGGAATGGAGTTTGGCAACTCCATTCCCCATATGGCCGATTTGGGCAAGAAAGAGAGAAGAGAAGAAGTGGAAAAGAAAAGAGGAAATAAGAGCTTAAGGTAAGAGCTATTTCTTGAATGGTGAATTTAATGCATTAGAGTAATGGGAATGGGTAAAACCAATTTAAAGAACCCAAATATTGTATTGGTATTGTATTTTGGGTAATTGTGAACTAGTATGTGAATTATAGGCCTTAGGGCCAAGTGTATTGTATATGTGTATTAGTATTGTGGATTGAGGAATTATTGATGATTGGTATTGTATTGGTTGCTGGTAGGACCCTTGTGTGGGTGTGGCTAGATTAGGAATGAATCTGATGAGAAAGTGTGTATATGGAGAAGTTAGAATTGTAGGTAAACTATGGCAAAATTTCGGTAGGAATATGTGCATTTATGGATGACTTGGTGAATGGGAGAACCAAGGTGTGTATTGGAGTTAAAAGAGATGTTAAGTAATTATGGAATGGTAGTTGTAATGTGAGAAACAAGAAGTGTAAAATCTGTAGCAAAGCGTATAAAAATGCATTGGAGAAGTTAGGAAGAATTAGTGTGTAAGAATTGGTAAAAAGAGTGTTGGACTTGGGTATAGATATTGTAGTTGTTAGGGAATGAATTGGAAGGTAAGGTAATGCATTGTAGCCTTGAAAATGGCATTAGGAGAGGAAGTCATGTATGGAGGAAGTGGGAGCCAAGATCTGTAGCAAAGTATAACTAGGAAAAACAATGTAAGTGCTGGAATGGAAGTGTAGGAAATAAGTGTGAAATTAATATGAAAAGGAGTAATGAGTTGGTAATGGATTTTGAGCATGTTTAGAAGCTTAATTAGGTGCTTAAACATGTAGGATTAAGTGTAGGAACATTTGGGAATTAACTAGGCAAAGTGTAGAATGTAACATTTTTGAAAAATGCAAACCTGCTGAATTTGTAGCAGGGTCCGAGACTTAAGTCCAGGACTAAGTCCCGGACCAGTACACAGAAACAGACCGAGAGTTGATAACAGAGGGTGGTCCAGGACTTAAGTCCCATACAAGGACCCGGACCACCCCTTGAAAAATGGCCGAGAGTTCTTCAATTGACAGGTCCGGGACTTACCTCATGTAAGAGGACCCGGACCATAACCAAAAATCATTCGAGAGTTGCAAGGCCTTCCCCCATCTGGTCCGGGACTTGACATAGTACAAGGACCCGGCATCAATTAAAAAACCAGTCCGCAGACTTAGCCTTAGGTGGTCGGGGACCAAGGATCCGGACAAAAGTCCCGGGACCAACCCAAATTTTTGAATGGTAATGTTAGTATAAGGGTAATTAGTACTTAATTAATGATGTTAAAGGGGTCATTAAAGGTATAAATAAGTTGGATAATTAGGTAAGAGAGTAGTAAGTATATGAACATTAAGTTAACCGAAACAATGGGACAAAGGGTAAGTACGAGAGTAGTAGTTATGTATGCATTGTGATGCTTAGCATTAATTGAACCATTTGACATGTAGTCATTGGTTCGAGGATAAGAATCAAGGAACAAGAGGGAACCAAAGGAACAAGGGAGCACCCGGTAAAGTAAATTCCGGTAAAAAGGTATGATTTCTTCATGCCCTGTATCCTAATCTGGTTACCCCGATGTGTGTGCTTATTTGATCACCTAATAGATGAATGCATGAATCGGACTATATTTCACTTACTTGTGCTTGTTTACATTGTTCTTGATAACTGTCTTGAATAATAGTTTGTATAATTCTTGAAATATATGAATGATGATGAAGTGTATTGTATTTCGTAGTGTACTTGTATATTGTATTGTATTTTGTATGGATGTGTATATGAGCAGTGTATTGTGCATGTGGCTTGAATGAATGACTTCTACTAATTCCTAACTACCTAACTCCTAACATAAGTAAGGGATAAATTGGAATGAGTAGAAGTCCGATATAGCTTCGGCCACGCGTGAGGATGAGGAGACACAAGAGGTTGGATCCGATTCCTGACTCTTAAACTGGTCCGCGGCCCAAAACCCTTAAATGGGTAGCATCCGGGATTGGGTGAGTCAAGTAAATCCCGGTGGGGGGACGGAGTAATCCCCGGCCGGAGGTCCCGACGACTTAACATGAGTAAGAGTAAGTAAGTAAGTAAGTAAGTATGTATGAGTATGAGTATGTATGCGTAAGTACTGTGGAACGAGTAAAAGAGTAATCTCCACCCGATTAACCCGGGTGGACCAACATGAGCTAACAAGGATGGTGTATTGTGTATGTATTGCGTATGTATTGTATATGTATTGTGTATTGCGGATCTCGGAAAGGTAAGAATGTATCTGATGGCGTGTATGTATGTATTCCTTGCGTAATGTATTGTAATGTTATGTATAAGAGCATGTATGCATGTATCACTACTAAAAAGTTGTTATTTACCCACCGAAAATTACCCACGGGACAAAAACCGTAGGTAAATACCCACGGTTTACCTACGGGATAGTGAAGGAAGAGTTTTCCAACAGAATACCTACGGATTACCCAAGAAAAATTATACCCACGACTATTCCGTAGGTAAGTACGTAGGCAGTCACGCGAGGTGACAGCGCCAAGTGGCGTGAAAAATACCCACGGGCATTATCCGTGGGTAAATTAGCGGTAAAAGATACCCACGGGAGGTTTCCGTAGGTAAATGTGAACACAAGATTTATCCACGGTTTTTTCCGTTGGTAATTTATGCACTGAAATATTTAACCAAATGAATTACCGATGAACAGCTTCCGTTGGTAAAATAACAATAAAACGACTGCGTTTTTGCCCAGGTAAGTATCTGCATACTAAGGCCAATTTTACCTACGGTATTTCCCGTAGGTATTTACCCACGGACACATTCTGTAGGTAAAATAACAATAAAACGACTGCGTTTTCAAGTGATTATTTGCATACTAAGGCCAATTTTACCCACGGAACTGTCCGTAGGTATTTACCCACGGACTGTTCCCGTAGGTAAATACACTACTAATCTGTATACTAAGGTCAATTTTACCCACGGATTTTCCCGTAGGTAAATATACCACTAATATGCATGCGCTACCAGCAACCAATCTATATACTAAGGCCACTTTTACCCACGGAATTGCCCGTAGGTATTTACCCACGGAATATTTCCATAGGTAAATATACTTCTAAAATGTTACTTTTACCCACGGAATTTTCCGTAGGTATTTAGCTACGGACTACACCCGTAGGTAAATATAATATCAAACGACTGTGTTTTACTTTGCTGGACATATATTACTAAGGCAATACCCACGGACAGTTCCCGTAGCTATTTACCTACTGCTCTGTTCCGTAGGTATATTTGGCTAGTTTTACTGACGGCATTTTAGTTCCCGTGATACACTCATCGTTTTGTTTCTGAAGTTTTTTAGTTTTTAGCTTATTGCATTGTGTCATCGCCATACTCCCCGAAAGATTACGAAACCACTGTTCGACTCTCAGCCATACTCCTCTCCAAATTTTGACTCCCCAAACTGAATTCCACTGCTCCAAAACTAAATTCTTCTCTGGATTTTCTCTCGGCGCCGTTCAACTGCTTCGAATCCTTGTGCCGTTTGGCTGCTCCCCAAATAGAAGAATCTGAAGAACTGCTCTATAATTCGTCTCTGTAAAGCTATTGGTGTCTCCTGAAGAAGAGGAAAATGTAAGCCATTCTTCCCCTCTCTTGTCGTTTGATATTCTTTTTCCTCTCTTGCGGTAGCTAGAACCCTAGAAATCAAGAGATAGGTTTTTGAGCAGGAATTGAATCCACTGAGACAAGAACCCTAGAAATCGGCGATATTGATGAATTTTGTTCTCTGTATTTCAAAATAAAAAAGCTAAAATCTGCTGAATTGGCTTTTGTACGTTATTATTCATTGCTTTCCATCTGTTTCTTTTTAGGAACTGTCGTTTCAAGTCTTTCGGTATCCATATTGGCTGAGTTTCTACTACCATCTGAGTTGTGAGATTGGATATCACCACCTGAGAGAGAACTGAAACATATGCCACGTTCAGGCGAGCCTTTGGAGAGCTAATACTGCGTGTCAGTTTGAGCATCTCTGGTAAATTCTGGAATGCTTTTCAAGATTAATCCATTGTTCTTTGATCTGCCTTGGAAAGATGCCAGTTTGTGCTACCATGACATAGTTTATAGGTTACTGTTAGGAGAATGTAGGTTTTGCAGTATTTCCCAAGCATTCGCAAACACGTATAGAAGATAAAGTTGTCAATGAATGATGAACCTCACAAAAATGGAGTTTGTGCTTCTGTATTTTTGAGTCGATACATAAATTTTCTGAATTCTAACAATATGGTTACGACGTGTATTATTATTACAGCTAATGACATTATAAATACTGGAATAGAACATTACAATAAATAGAGAGCTATAAGAAAGATTTAATTGTAAAAAATATAATAAAATTGTGACAAAACAATATGTAAATATTAAAATTTCAAAACAATTTATAGAAAAACAGGCTATAGAGTACATTAGAATAACTATTCTATTCCATTCTATAGAGTAGAGACAGTATGGGAAGATAAGAAATCCCTAGTTGTGGATCTTAGCTTCTTTGTTTTCTTTCACTAAAAGCAGAAAAGGCAAGAAAGAAACACATATTCCGCATTTTACAACTTTTATACGGCACACCCTATTACATATCCACACTGCATCAGTTGATGGGTTATTCTCCACTCTTAAAACACCCAACCTTTCATCATTGTACTAACTAGTTACACTTTCTTTTCTGTGTAAACAAAAACACCCCAAATTAACGTGTTTTTGTGAAGTTAACAAATTATAATTAAGAACCTAGCTAAATTAAATGTCAGTTATGTGTTTTATGTTCTTATATTAGCAGCAGCAGTATCTAAGCAATATATACTAGTATTTTTTTATCATGCTCTTTCGTAACCCTGAAATATGTATTGACAAGAAAGATTTGATAACTTGGAATAAGTTAGCTATAATGAAATATTTCTAGCAATATATTTTGACAGAAAGATTTGATAACTTTAAATAAGTTGGCTATATATAATGAAACATTTCTAACAATGTCTAACTGAAACTGATTCACTAAGGTCAAGTATCTTTTGTATCTAATGTTTCAGATAATCTTCTTTTTTTGCACCAGAAGCTTGAATTTGCTCCAATACTCAATTTCCAATTCAAACCATAATGAACTATAACATTAACCGCATGACGTCATTTCATAATTAAATACTAAGACCAGCCAGCTACAAGCTCCTAAATCAGTAACTGGTAGAGCTGTAATGCTTATAGTTGTTGATGAAGTTGGCAGTTATAACAGAGTTGATCTCCAGCATTAACAGAAAAATTACCATGTTGTTGTGAAGTTAACAAATTATGATTAAGAACCTAGCTAAATTAATGAAAAGATACATTATTGTGTTTGTTGTCTCTTTGTTCTATGACATACTTGCTGGTACATGACTATTAATTTATCAACAAGCACTCGCTCAAAACAATGAGCTTCTTGCAGCTTTCTACTGGCACAACAACAACTCCACAACCGACAGTTCTGCTAACGACAAAGGTAAAGTAGTTGTTCAGGCAGATAGTGGTCGGGGGCAAAAAAATCAAGCGCAAATCTTCTTCTTCTGCTGCTGCTGATTCCAGTGGTCCTTCCGAAATTCTCTTCTTTTTTCAACAAAAAAAAGAAAGAAGAATGATCGGATTAGTTCTTTGAGGTTTGGTGACTGGTCCCAGAGTGTGGAGCATGTTCATCTAAAAATGTGTCTTTATTTGTACTATTGTTTATGGTTAGATTTTTATACATCTGTTTGCATCTTTATGCATTGTTTAAATGGTCAGATGTTGAGCATTATTGGAGTGGTCTTTATGCTAAGTTTTCTGTTGTTTCTACAATTTATATAGAAGCGCTTTTTTGCTCAGGACTTGCCATGTTCACTAGTTCATTCCGGTTCTTCTAATTTACTCAAATTTATTTTCATGTCTTTGGTGAACTAGGAACATACATGCTTCGAGTCTCTGTTCATTCACTTCTGGTGTCCGCGCCTCTGCAGAGATAAATCACTCGTACAATATGTTCATAAAGTAAGTGGCTGCATTTTCTACAATGTACATTTAAACGACCATAATTGCTTTATGTGTGTATAAATATGTCGTTTTCCATTGTTTGTCTATTCTAGTACTGCTTACATTTTATTTACCTCATCAGTCCAAGCCTATATACATAATAAATATTTGATTAAAATAACTTAGGGAAAATTACATCGCCCACCCATGACGTTTGGCAAAATTACACAGCCCACCCACGAGGTTTCAAAAATTACACAGCCCACCCATGTGGTTTCCACAATTTTACATCCAGCAACTTTTTTAATATTTGATCAACTTAAAAGATGGTTAAATGTAGTTCAAAATTGATGAAACTTTACATGGACGATGCTAAGGTGTTATATTTTTGTTCAATGCCAAATCCAAAGTTTTTTAAGGTCATATATGACCTGTGGGACCCAGTGAAACATGAGACACGTTCATCGGGTCCCACGGATCATATATGAGCTTAAAAAATGTTGGATTTCACGTTTTACCAAAATATAACACTTTAATATCATCCATGTAAAGTTTCATCAAATTTGGATATCATTTAACCCTCTTTTAAGTTGATCAAATATTAGAAAAGTTGTTGGATGTAAAATTGTGGAAACCACATGGGTGGGCAAAGTAATTTTTGAAACCTCGTGGGTGGGCTGTGTAATTTCGCCAACGTCATGGGTGGGCGATGTAATTTTCCCAATAACTTATCTTATGTCTCTGGTGAACAAGGAACATACTTGCGCTGCATCTTTGTTCATTCACTTATGGTGTTTGTGCTTCTGCAGATATAAATCACTCGACGTTTGAACACGTGGCTGAACCACACAGTTTAATCCGGTACCGGTAATTTACTCGAACTTATCTTCTTGTCTTTGGCGAACAAGGAACATACATGCTCTGTGTCTCTGTTCATTAACTTCTGGTGTCTGTTCCTCTGCAGAGAGAAATCACTTATACAATCAGTTCATAAAGTAAGTGGCTGTTTTTTTTCGTAGTTTTGTTTCCTTCTTGCGTTTTTGTTGTCTTACTCTTTGTTTTTCTCGATTTATACAGGCTTGTCCTTATAACTGCACTGGCACAGCAGCTGCAGAATTCATATGCTCTTTCTTCTCATAGGATCTTTATGACTTATTTCCGGATATTGAAAGAGTTATCGACTAAGCGTCTCACTGCAGACCAGAGAACTTATGCAGAGGTATACTATAGAGCTTTTATGTTATGAAGCATTGGTACAGTCAACTAAGTTGTCGACTAAGCGACTCTTTTCTGGTGTCCGCGCCTCTGAAGAGATAAATCACTGGTATAGTGTACTGCTGCATCTTGCTCACCAGATTGAAGACGGGGCTGAAAAATAGTTCATTCCGGTTCTGGTAATTTACTCAAACTTATCTTCATGTCTTTGGTGAACTAGGAACATACATGCTTCGAGTCTCTGTTCATTCACTTCTGGTGCCTGCACCTCTGCAGAGATAAATCACGGCTACAATCTGTTCATAAAGTAAGTGGCTGCATTTTCATCAATGTACATTTAAATGACCATAGTTGCTTTAGGTGTGCATAAATATGTCTGTTTTCCATTGTTTGTCCATTCTAGTACTGCTTACATTTTATTGACCTCATCAGTCTAAGCCTATATACATAATAAGTATTTGATTAAAATAGACATGAACATTGAAAGTTAAAAATTTGGGGATTCATATATGTACATTGATGCAGGGATGAGATTCAAAAGATTAAAACTAATAATCCAGATATCAGCCATAGAGAGGCATTCAGCACTGCTGCCAAAAATGTTAGTTCACTACTTAATTGTTTATGATTCAACATAACTAGCTAGCTATAAGGAATACAATTCTGATCTAATTATGTTTTCTATATACTGCAGTATACTAAGCTATTGTCTTTTTATTCCAAGTCCCTAGTGTAGTTTCTATACTGTTTTGAGTCTTAAGATGAACCAGATTTATAATTTGCTTGGTAACTGATATTCCATAGTATTCAGAGGGTGCAAAAGCTAACAAGCGCTCTGTCATCCACTGAGGTATGTGTGCTCTAGAAATGTTATGGTTGTCTTTTTTCTGTAAAATACCTTATCGTTTTTTCTTTACTTTTTGTAAATTCAGCCCTAGAAGCTGGTTCTTTCTTCCCTATGGTACCCGTGTATACAATAAGTTGATGGACTTCATCCGTGGACAGTACAGGGCACGAGGGTACCAAGAAGTTAGTAACTCTTCATACCCATGAACTGTATATTTAATATGTAGAATGTTCAGATATTAATGCCAGTTTATTTTCATATACAAGTTATTAGCCAAAATGTCTACAATATGAATTTTTGGGAAACATCAGGGCATGCAGCCAACTACAAGGAGAACTTGTTTTTATTTGAGGTTTGGTTTTCTCCAGCTCTTCACAACTCAAAGGCTACACGTATTGGTTGTCCTTTTAATTTGGTTGAGTAGGAGTAATGCTCTACTTTTCTCTGATCTGCTGAATGCTGGTTATGTTTGGCGTACTTATATTTTCTGTTGCCTGTGCAAGTTTGAACTTGTCTAATTGAGCAAACTACTTTGTATGCAGATTGAAAAGCAAGAGTTTGGAGTTAAACTCATGAACTGCCCTGTGCATTGCTTGATGTTTGAGCATAGAGTGCGGTCCTACAGAGGTATCATGCTGTTCATTATCTTTTTTATCCGGGGTTTAATTTAAACATTGAAGATCGGAAGGTTATTGTTTGATCACCTACATCATAGTTAAACAATATAATTTCTTATGCAGAGCTATCTCTTAGGATGGCTGACTTTGGAATGTTGCACCGAAATGAAGCCTGCGGTGCTCTTACTGGATTGACTCGTGTGAGGATGCTGCTTTGTGATTCTGATATTTGAAAATATTCAATCAACCAGGATTACTTTGGTGATGTTGCTCTGTGGGAGCATGAAGAAACTGATGTATCTAATCTTGTTTGGAAGTTTATCCCTATGTATACAAGTAGGTTGAGTTCTAGAAGTAAATAAAATTGTTACTTTTCCATCTCCTTTTCAACTGAATCAAGTCTAGGATTATGTTGTGAATCATACATCCCCGAGCATGAAGAAACTGATGTATATTTGTCATCAACGATTGGTGATGCTGCTCTGTGGCTTGGCTTCTGAGTGAATCTGATTGTATGTGAAATATATTCTGCAGGTAGCAGAATTGTAATTTTTTTTTAAAAAATGTAAGATTTACCCACGGAATACCTACGTAAATTTCCGTAGGTGAAGTGGTTTGAGGGTATTCCGTGGGTAAATTGCATGGCAAACCGAAGCTTAGGCTATGGGTAATCCGTAGGAAATACCTACGGAATTATTCTGTGGGTAATCTGTCCTGTGGGTATTCCGTGGGTATCCACGTGGCAACATAACATGAGTTCCGTAGGTGTTTACCCACGGACCTTTCCGTAGTTAATTACCCATGGAATTTTCCGTAGGCATTTAGTAGGCAATTACCTACGGGAATTTTTTTGGTAGGTAGGTAATTAGCTTACCCACGAGGTATTTACCTACGGAACGGTTTCCGTAGGTAAATTGAATACCTACCACTTACCCACGGAAATGTCCCTAGGTAAATCCGTTTTTTCTAGTAGTGTATGTTTGAATGAAATCAATCGCATGTATTCAACCAAGTGGTCGGCGTACCCTCACTAGTACGCGGGGTATGCGGTTATCATGCTCAGCGAAAGCTGACCCCTCGGGGGAACGTTTTTAGTGTGCAGGTACCCGGAACGGATGTGGTCAAGGTAAGAGACCGGTGGCTACACTTGGATAGCTAGATGTAGAATGTAGAGGTGTACTAAACGGCACACCCTTGTACTTAGGAAGTAAGTAGTTGTGAGGAATGGGTAGATGTAGACTCTTAATGAGTACATAGGAACTTGGAGGAATCATTGTATTTGTAATTGGAACTTAGTAAACTCGGTTATGTAAATTGTATTATATGGTTATGAAGGAGTAAAGTATTGATTGGAGCATTGTTGTATTGATTGACAAATGGAGTATGTATTGTAGATGTGTAGTACTCGGGATTCCGGTCCATCAGACCGATGCTGTATATAGAAGTAGTAGCCTTGTTAGTCACGTGGGTGACTAACGGCATTGTATCACCCACTGTATGTAAGTATGTATCCGCTGCTGTGGAGGGTGATTTTTCGGTATGAGGGGGGTCCATCTAAATATGGTCTGACTAAAAAGCCTAGATCCTAAAATGCCATTCTGTGGAGGGTGAAAAACCCGTTAATCTGGCATCCCTCAAATACCTACTAAATCGTCCGTCTTTCCCAGAAAGCTTAATGGGGAGTGTTAGTGAACACTACACCCGCTCTCGATGGGCTCCACGCGGACTTATGCCCTAAGGGCAGAATTGACTTGAGTCGCCACCTAGTTTGACCTAAGATACTAGGAAGGAAGGAAATGAGGGTTCTAAGAACCGTTGGTTGACTCTGAGATTGTTCTCTATGGATAGGACTTATCTGGTCGCGTCAGAGATTCTATTGTGGGTTCGTACTGGGTTACACCCCTTAGAAGTGGCAACGACCACGACTTCGGATTGGTGCCCGAGGAAACCTCGGTCTCCAATTGTCGGGATTGCCTTCTTTCAAAACCTTATTAAAGAGATTCATTTAAAAGCCACAGGATAGGATTAGGATGAGGAAAAAAAAGAGAGAGTGGATGAGGCGAGCTTTTCTGCCAAGCTAGCGCCAAGGGGAGGAGTAGGTGAACTCAAATGAGTATAGAATGAAGATTTGGGAAGAGTTGAAGAAGTCGAGAGAGTTTGTGGGAGTCAGAGTGGATTTGAATGTTTTGAGAGGTATGAAGAACACCTTAGAGTGGGAAGGGGGTTTTTTTTGGATTGGAATGGGGTCGCACCCTAGATGGGCTGCCTACGTACTCAACTCCTGTTGAGATCAGACCTTACGTAGCTCAGGTTTAATGTTTGAAGGTTTTTAGAAAATCTTGATGTGTGGGGTGTTGTAGTCTGTGAGACGCTCGGGTCTATGAGACGTTTGAAATCTTGAGATGTCGAAATCTATGAGACACTCGGATCTGTGGGACACTCGGGTCTATGAGATGCTCTGGTCTGTGAGATATTCGAATCATTGGAATAACAAAGTCTGTGAGACGCTCAAGTCTGTGAGACTTTGGAAGTTTGAATGAAGTTGGGATTTGAAAAAGGTTTGAGTTTAATGTGAATTGGAGTTTGAATGATGATTTGAGTATGCGAGGCAATTGAAGTTTGGGTAAAGATCCTGGGTTCTTTCGAATTTGAGATCGGGGTTTTAGGGTGTTTCGAATTTGGAGTGAGATGAAGAGGGACTGAATTGTTTGGAGGAATGATTGTCAAAATTGTCTCTCTTAAAGTTTTTGAAACCAAAGAAATCATTTTTTATTGTAAAAGGGCGGATAATCCCGAGGGATTACCCTATGTACCCCTCGAACACGACACTTAATTGATGGTAAGTGCCGAGGCTCGAAAGATGGGGCAATGAATTTATGTCGAAAAATAGGATTCAGAGAGAAACACCATGAATGAGATGTTCTCGGTCGAACCCTAATAACGTCTCTAACCCCCGGGTTTTAAAACGTTAAAACTGAAAATATTGAAATCGAGTGGAAAGGAGTTAGACGATTCTGAAATCCCGGCTGCAACTAGGAAGGCAGTCACATCCCTAGCACCCCGCCTCGTAAAAATCTAGGCTGCAATTAGGGGATGTTTGTCACCCTAATGCCCTGCCTAAAGAAGTCCAGACTGCGACAAGGGATGTGACAACCCCAGTGCCCCGCCTCGGATTTTTATTTTGGAAGGGAGACAAGTGATGTCTAACTAGGAGAAAACGTTTTAAAAATGTTAAACATCTCCTGTTCCCTGAAAACGGTTTAGTTTTGAGTTTGAAAATTAAGTTGGAAAATTTAAAAGTAGTTCAGAATTCTTGATGAAGAAACACTGATTTTGAGAAATATTTTTAGGAGAAAACTTTCTGTATATGTGAGAAGAACTTTCTGCGTTTGAGAAGAGTTTTCTGTGATGTGAGAAGAGTTTTTCCTTTAAAATTCCACAAAGTGGTTTCTTCGAAAACTTGGTGAAACTTGAATAAATTGATGGTATGAAGTTCTTTTGAGTTTTTGGGGTTTGAATGAAGTTTACAAACTGAGTGTGGATTGGATGAAATGAATTTGGGTTTGAATTGAGTTGAAGTGAATGGATTGGGTTGAGCTGAGATTGGAAAACGGGTCGGGTTAAGTTCAGGTTGATCCAAGTTGAATTGGTCAAACTTGAGTCAAAGTCAATGCTCGGTCAAAGTCTAAGTAGGTCAAAGTTGACTTGGTCAAAGTTTGGGTCAAAGTTGGATTGGTCAAAGTTTGGTTCTTGGTCAAAGCTTGGGTCATGGTCAAAATCCGGGTTGGTCAAAGTTGGACCGGGTCAAAATTGGACCAAATTGGGCCTTGGTGGGCTGAGTGGGATTTGGGTCCAAAATGGTTTGGGCCAAAGCAAGTATGGGTCCAAAATGGGTTTGGGCCTTGAAATGGGCTTGGGCCCTGAAATGGGTTTGGGTCCGAGTTTTGTGGAGTTGGGCCAAGTCAAAATGGGCCGAGTCGAAGTGGGCTTTTTGATGTAAGCTGAATTGGGTCCAGTTTGGCTTTTGGTCTTTTTGGACTGATTTGGGTCTTGGACCCCCCCCCCCCCTTTTTTTTTATGTTGGGCTTTATTTGGCATTTGAATTGAAGTGAATGATGTTTAGATTTTGAATTTGACTGATTTTTGGAATGAGATTTGATGATTTTTATTAGAATTGGAATGTCGATTGTGCATTTTATCCTGACATTAAGGGATGATTTGGAAAGTTTTGAGGGAAACGGGTATTTCTCACATGGACCGTGTCTAGGACCCGTATGCATTGAGGATACCCCAGACCTAAGGCTTTTCTACAAAGGGGTGACCTATGGGCTAACTAGGGCTTCCTAGGTATTGGGCCTCTATATTGGGCTAGGCCCAACAATTACCAAGCTAAACTATATGATATATTAAGAATTCATAAAAAATGACAAGCAACCAGATAAACATTCAATCACGGGGAGATAGTGTGCAGCAAAAATATTTACAACAAGGTTATGAGCTAAACGAGTTGTTACGAGCAAATAACGGGTTCGGGTGATACTTTATTATTAGACTAAGCAAGATTAGACTTGAATTAGGAGAAAAATCATCAGGGTAGACAAGACGCTAAGCATTAGCCTAAGAAACCAAGGTATGCTTAAGGGAAAATGTAGTCGATTAAGGCCTCCCTACTCTAGTTATTAATGAATCAAATTGTCTTGCTAAAGTGTTCCTTTCTTCTCGTTTTTTTTAAACAGAATAACAAATATAAAGCAGCGTATGTATGTGTGCAAAATGAACAAACATTTTTCCTTTCTTTTTTTATTGTTAAGCCATACTTAAACAAAAAAAAAACGGCAAGGCTCATGTTCTGCCAATCAGTTAGACATAGACAAAATTACTAACATATCCTACTTGTCTTATCCTCTACCTATCCCGTGTCCGGTCTTGCAAAATTGAATGGTACAGAATGGGTTCGTTCCACACACGTTTTCATGTAAAAGAAACCAGCCATTTGAAGTAATTAAACTCAGACTGCAACAGAAAGCATTATATCACATGCCGGTCAAAGAGTTTTCTTCAAATTCATTGAGTTCAGCATACAAATGAAAACAAATCCATTGCTAAATCAGAGAAGAGAGCCGGTTAGGCACAAATAACATGCAAATAGATCAAATATTTGAGCACGCTTATCAACAAACTGCAGGAATTTTTGGGTATGATTAAATACCAGGATGAAGGGACTAATGCTTCCTGTAAGAAGAACAGAGCAAATAACAAAGCAAAACCATGACATGTATTAGTATCAAATGACAAGCTGCTTGGTTGTAATAAAACAAATAACTGTTATAATCTGAATGTAGTGAATTTGAATGGAACATTTAGTGAATCGATGTAACCATATCAGATGAGGGTCTCGACGATAGATGAGGAATCTCTCTGCTCAAAGGAGACAAACATGCCAAATCAAGAATTTACCAGACAGAATAAACAAAATAAACAGAGAGGGAACAAACACAGTGATAAAAAAAATAATGAAGTGAGGAATAGCAAATGTGTTTATCCCAAAAGGACTCCTGCTTATTCCCTGCAAAAGAAAAAATAATGAGACAAGCTTCCTCCTGAACGGTTCTTAATAACAGTGAACAGGGGAGTTTATCAATAAGGAGTAGTAACGAGTTGCAGACAGACACTCCTCTTATATGGACAGAGAGCATTATCTTTAGATATTAAGCAGACCGAAATCGAGTATACCTTGACTAACAGAAGAGTGAGTTACATTCACAACAAATCTGAGAAAGAAGAAACTAGCGGTCTGTACTTAGAACATGGTAAATCGACAAGGTGGGATGGACACAAAAATCCAGCTATACCAGCACAAAATAAGCATATATACAACTATACAATTTCGGTTGTCCAGAAAGAGGGCTTCACATCAGTCATGAACTCAGTTAAACAAAAATAGAAGAGAAGGAAAGTTTGCGCATATAAACAACAGAGATTGGAGACCGAAAATAGTCTGGATTATTCTCACGACATGCACGGAAGTGGACTTTAGCAAAAACAGAGGGAGTTGAAGCGATTGATAACAACAACAACAAAAAGGAAAAGGAGAGAAGAGGTTCAGAAATTGCTTTAGCTGTCGATTTGAACTACCGAGTGAACATGCAGACCCATATACGGGACGACATTCATCGGAGTTGACATTCACCGTTGGGAATTAGAGATATACACTTAAATTTAGAACATCCAAATCCAGAGGGAAAAGAAAAAACATCGGCGCCTGTTGTTTCGTTTGTAGATCCGTAGACTGTGAGTTTTCCATTCTCCTCGAGCCATCCCCGTTTGCGGTTCATTCGGCAAAGTTTGAACACACGAGAAAGAAAAAAAAAACAGAAGAAGTTTGACTGTGATATGGAGAACGAACCCCGTGTGAAGGATGAAGTTCATAGGAGAAAAAACAAGGAGAATCGCTTCAAGTCGAAACCGGACTTACTCTGAGAAAACAAATCGAACCAAGAGGGCGAAGGATCGAAGGGAGGGACGAGGTGTTTCTGATAGAACGTGAATGTTTTGGTATTGATTTTTTACGGTTACTGAGTTCTCTGAGTATAGATCATCGCCTGGGTTCTTAGTGGACAGAGGAGGCGTTTTTCTTGGTTGATTTGAGACGAAGACGGTAATGGTGATTGGAAGAGATTGAGAGGCTTCGTTTTTCTGGTTTTGAGATCGAGAAAGGAATCGATGGATGGAAAGGAGATGGAGTTGCTTAGGTTAGGGTTAAGAGACTCTGAATACCCCAACCGAAATCCAATAAACGAACGACGAACACTCCCGAAATAAAATACAACTGCAGCGGAAAAATACAACAACCGGGCGGTATTACAATGGCCGTTGGCCACCCTTGTGACCAACAAGGCTAAGTCCAAATACAATCCTCAATGTCACGGTCTGGAATACAGATACAACCCGAGGGATACTAGGAATCAACTCAAAAGTACATAATATTGAAATAAAACAAATAACTAATAGTAGACCCCAAAGTTTGGTCTACCCACCTACATCAGTTGTAGTGAACTTCTCAATCTTTAAGTACCTGAAAAATGGGGGTGCCCCCAAAGGGGCTCAGAAACAATGCTGGTATGGAAAACGTGCAGCCCATCGTTCTACCGGGCCACACCAACTACTTTGTCGAATACATGCAGTTCATTTTTATAAAGCTGTAAGCAAGCATAGTCTGATAATAACAAGTATCCATACAAGGACAATAATGTCACATAGAACAAGACACAGAAGGTCGAGTTAGCTGAACTGAAATTCTTTACTGATAGTCGGTCCACACAATGGGATGACAGTTATAACTGAATATCTGAAATAGTGGAGGTATAGTGACCTCGTTATAAAGAAAGGTTGGGTATAAAAACCCCAGGAGATGACGTAGTCAAACCTGAACTGAATGGCGTGGGAAATAAGAACCACTAGAGGAATAAAGTCTTCCTCGAACTGAAGGGCATTTGAAACCCGGAAGGAATAAAGTCTTCCTCCCAACTGAATGTTCCGTCGCGACGTAGTAGGAGACGACCTGAGACAGGTACAAACTCCCGTAGCATGCATGGCCAGATCCAACTGGCTCCTCAATCTCGAAGTATATAATTGTTAAGGTCATATAAAGACGTTAAACAAGAACACAATGTGTATTGTCAATATCACGTTTAGGATAATGACGTATGTTATAAAGTGAAGTTAGTGAGAGACTTGAGTACAAGACCTCGGTATACTGAAACGCAGGTATTTAATCCACTGGTATAGTAGTGTTGTATGCGTGGGACATACACGTTGTAGTCAGCAACAATCACGCACATAAAATAATACCACAGTGTGCAAGAGTAAAACAACAGTTACAATTATCTTGGTCGTATTTCAAACAACAGATAGCACACAAGCCAGTGTAATCCGTTAGAAAACAGGTTGCAAGAATCCCATACCGTTCACCGTAGACTGTACTGTTTAGTTCCGGTCAACGTCTGGTCAAACAAAGTCCTAGAACAGGATTAACTGAGAGGGTTAATTTATGTTACCCTTATATAATGATTCTATTGAATCTTTTAACAATCTGTATTTGTTATTTCATGTGAGGTTTATTTCTTTTAATTACCTCATGATTTTATGTATAACTATTTGTTATTCCTTTTGATTTATTTATAATCCTTTAATGTACATAAATGTGTTTATTTATTCATGTACTATATTTGTTGTTTATTTTAATTGTCTAGTTGACATAACAACTTATAATTTTCTTAACAATATTTAAATGTATACAATGACATAAAAATCTTATAGTTTTCATTATTCTCCTTTAACCAAAAGTAATAATCATTGGTTTACCCTTAATTCCTTATAACTATATAAGTCATAGTTTAAACTTCATAACTCCTTTAATCAAAATTCTTTCTTTCTAATTCCTCAAAAATCCATGTAGGACCTATATTTATTTTAATCTAAATTCTTTACCCTGTATTTCGGTTATTACAAAACAACCACATAAAATCATAAACCTTATATTAAATTCTAATCTCATTATATTATAGAGTTTTAATTTCTTATTTAGCTAAATTACAAAGCCACCCCTAATATTTTGCATATAGCTTTTAAATATTATAACTCTCAAAAAATTACAACTTAGCCCCTTAAATTTCGGCCAACATATATTTATTCCTTATAATTACAATCTAACACCAAAAATCTTATAACTTTTACATAATGACATGTAAACTATAGTTTTTTTAATTCTCCATAAATGCCGAATATATATATATTTAAATTCTTAAATTACCAAACTAACCCCAAAACAATTCGGCTTTGTCATTGAACTTTCCATTAATTACATTTTCACCCAAAAACTTAATAATAGATATTTAATAACTATAAACTATAGTTTAAAGTATTTAATTCTTTAAAATTCAAAAGCGCACCTAATAATTTCCTTAATTATGAATTCGCCCCATTTTATTCTAAACTTTCATAAACAACTTTTATAAATTACATAATAGCCCAAAACTTTTATAAAAAGTTATTTTCAGCTTGTTTAAATTATCCAAAATTCTTAAACTTAATTCCTAACCTTATATTATATTATAATTACACCAAACAGCCCCTTAGCTCACGGTTTTTATATTAAGCACACTAAACTTTGTAAAAATTACATTTAATCCACATAACTTAATTAATTAGTCATTTAGACACTAATAGAATATTTTTAAACACCAAACTTTATGATATAAATTTATATACCTAAGTAGCTCATTAAAACTTATTTATCAAGTAGAACATTCGGCCATAATTTAAATGAGACCTTATGTTATATAAAAGTGGTTATATGTCTAAGTAATTATAAATAAACATAGGAGTCATATAACTCATGTATAAAATTATTGTAATGTCTTATATAAATCTTAGCTCAAAAGGAGTAGTTTTTGCTCTTGAACTTTCGGCCTTAATTTATATGTAACATAAAAAACTTTGTGACACAAAATGTGTCTAAGGTAAATATTTTCCTTATATGTTATAGGTTATATTTTGGCATATAAAACCATATAGCTTCGGTATTATTTAACCTAAGAGGTGTACATAATTTTTGTACAATTTTTAGGAGCTTAACAAAGCTTATAGTATAAGGATTTACTTAGTAAACTTACTTCTTAACAAAGGTGGTTAAGTGCTTGAACTTCTTCTTGAATCTCCAAGCTTCCTCCTAGGTAAACTTGATGCTCCTCTTCGGTTTTATGCAAGAGGTGAAGGTGTTTAGGAGTTAGATCTTGAATAAAGATCTTAAGTAGATTTGAAGTAGTTTTTTTATAAGACTTTACCTTAGACTTGCTCCTTATAATTTCGGCACTCCTAAGGTAGGTGAAGTACAAGTTTTCCCTTCATCAATATGAAGAAGAAAAAGAGACTTAGAAGAGGTAGAACTTGGTTACACATAAAAATGTGCTTAAAGGATTTTCAAGCTTTAAAACCTACCTTGAGATGCTCCTTGGTTAATGTTGGTTTGTACAATCTCCTTGGAGAACTAAATGGAGCCGAACACACCTTGTTATGCTAGAAGAGATTTGCTTCAAGACTTGCCAAGAAATGCTAGGAATTACCTTAAAGATGAAGATAGAAGTTAAACCTCCATTAATGGACTTAAGAGCTTCAAAGGAGAAGATGAAGCTAGAAGAGAGAGGAGAGAGCTTACCTAAACCGGATGAAGAGGCAAGGAAGAAAGTGAGACTTAGCTCACGTAAATGCAATAGGCATTTGGAATTGATTTTGTTTTGTCAAATTTTTAATGTCATTTGACAATACTTTTTCTTAGTTTATTCATGGTTGATTGGCTCAATAAATGACCCTTTTCCAGCTTGAAACCGGCCATGTGGTGTGTGACAAGGCAAGAGAATGTGGAAGGAATAATGTGAACTAGAAGACAAGGAAATTAGGTAAGGTATCTTCTTTTGATTTTTCTAAGTTTGTGTTGTCTTCTTCCTCATGTAGAGTCACGAATTCAAGGCTTGAATGGAGCTCAAAAACCGGCCATGAAGAGTCAAGGAAGAAGACATGGAGTTCACATGTGGAAGAAGGAATCAAATAAAGTAGATCTTAGATCTACTTTTTACTTTTTCATATTTGTTTTGTTCTAGCTCACATGGCCTTATTCCATGGCCTAATTTCGACAGCTTGCTGGTCAAATGAGACCTACATACTTAGACATTAAGTAATATAACACATGGGAAGTGAGTCACCATGTTCTATGCTTTTTATAAACTTTTAATGCAATTTTTATACTAGTTTTTGCCCTTAAATCGGCCCCTATAGAGAGCCTTGTTGACTAGTCACACCAACTGATTTAGAAGGTCATTTTACCCTTTTTAAGATTACCAATTCGTGGCATGTCAAAACTACAAGGTAATTGCGTAAAACGCATTTTCGTGACACCCGAAGGTGTGTTTTTGTGCTCTAAGGAAATTTGGGGAAACCAATTGTTCTTATGAGTTCCAAGTGTTTGTAAACACTTATTATAGTAAAATAAACATATACTAAGATGTTACATTGAGTTATATGGGGTTATATCAACCCGTGACATAATTTACGGCCATCGGGACACCCCGGGCCAAAAAGGAGCGCTAAGAAATCCTCCTTTGGTTTTTTGCTGAATTTTGAGAAACCACTTCGTGGGTTCTCTTTAGAATGATAAATAATGATGTTAGGAACTCTAGGAATTAATTTTATAGGAGTTCGTGCCACCTCGGCACTCCTCCGGACTTTTCGTGCTTTAAGAGCGGGGTGTGAGCACTCCCGAGCATTTTGCGTATTTGACTGAATATGGCTTAGGGAATAATTTGTTATCATATAATAATGTATGACCATTTAGTTTGAATATTAGAGGGTCATACAAGGTCATGTTGACCATATGCTTCTAAGGCGTTTTAGCGTTTATGGGAAACGACTGTTTTTACGTAAGTTCATGCATGGGTTTGCATGCGTACGTGAAAATGATTTATATTTGGATTATATTCCAATAAATAATGATAAACTAAATATTTAGATTGGGTATTTCAGACTCGAAGGAAGGAGGCGACGTTCTCTATTCGCCAGTCGGATTGCAAAATTGCTGGGGAGAGAAGAGAATGGAGGAGGCGCTCGCATCTGTTTCTTCCTCCTCAGTTTTGTCCGCCAGTGGTTGAAGAGGTCGATGGATGGTGAATCGAGAAGAAGACCGACAGAGGAGTATGGGTTTTTACGAATCGAGGAAGCATGGGTTTTTATGGTGGTTTTCCAAACAAGAGGGACCAAGCGTGGTTCAGGCAACAGAGAATAAAAAAAAGCGTATGGGTTGGATCTGGATTCAAGAGAAAGGGGGAAAGGCCACGTTTGGTTTGGCAAGACTCATGACCTATCAAAAATTAAAGACTCTAGTCATGCTCCTTGTGAGTTTCGAACCCAAAACCTCTGGGTCACCCCTTGTGTGTTCTCACCAACTGAGCTGCATCAACATTCAATATGTGACCACAAAAGATGACTATGGAATTCTCTGATGAGCTGAACTGTAAAATAAAACACTGCTTGATTTCACTAGGATTCGAACCCGAGACCCGTTGACCTTCTAGTGAATATTCTAACCAACTATGCTAACTCAGAACTGAATAATAATAGTAAAGACCGCATAAAATGATATAAATAACAATGTAAAATAAAAGAAAAAAAATAAAAAAAATGCTAGAAGATAATTAGTAGACAAATTAACAAAAGGGATGGGTTCAAAACCGGATTGTCATTTGGAAATTCATTTTCGAAAATTCGTGTTTTTATGAAATGCTTTGAAAAAGATTATAAAATGATGGTTTCATTTTAGCACGCACGCTAATATGTTTTTGAAAAAGAAAGGCGACGACCCCTCTTATTATCTCAGAATTTGCTTTATGGGGTGAGAATTTTTGGTGTCTACAGATGGCTCCCCTTGATTCAATTCTGCAAGCCCTTGCAGATTGGATCAAGGTTGACGGGGCGCCAAAAATTCTCACAACGGTTAATGGTGCATTGGAATGCGGCCGTGAGTGTATGAAGACGATTGAAAGTACGAGGACTTATGACGAGCCTCAGTTAGACCTCTTGACATCTAACCCTAGGACTTATGACGAGCCTAGGGTACTAACAATTAGGTTGATTGGGTGCACGAGGACTTATGACGAGCCTCAACTAGACCTCTTGACATCTAGCTATAGGACTTATGACGAGCCTATAATGCAATTGAAAGTACGAGGACTTATGACGAGCCTCAACTAGACCTCTTGACATCTAGTCATAGGACTTATGACGAGCCTATGATACTAACAATTAGGTTGATTGGGTGCACGAGGACTTATGACGAGCCTCAACTAGACCTCTTGACATCTAGCTATAGGACTTATGACGAGCCTATAATGCAATTGAAAGTACGAGGACTTATGACGAGCCTCAACTAGACCTCTTGACATCTAGTCATAGGACTTATGACGAGCCTATGATACTAACAATTAGGTTGATGGGTGCACGAGGACTTATGACGAGCCTCAACTAGACCTCTTGACATCTAGCTATATGACTTATGACGAGCCTATAATGCAATTGAAAGTACGAGGACTTATGACGAGCCTCAACTAGACCTCTTGACATCTAGTCATAGGACTTATGGCGAGCCTATGATACTAACAATTAGGTTGATTGGGTGCACGAGGACTTATGACGAGCCTCAACTAGACCTCTTGACATCTAGCTATAGGACTTATGACGAGCCTATAATGCAATTGAAAGTACGAGGACTTATGACGAGCCTCAACTAGACCTCTTGACATCTAGTCATAGGACTTATGACGAGCCTATGATACTAACAATTAGGTTGATGGGTGCACGAGGACTTATGACGAGCCTCAACTAGACCTCTTGACATCTAGCTATATGACTTATGACGAGCCTATAATGCAATTGAAAGTACGAGGACTTATGACGAGCCTCAACTAGACCTCTTGACATCTAGTCATAGGACTTATGACGAGCCATATGATACTAACAATTAGGTTGATTGGGTGCACGAGGACTTATGACGAGCCTCAACTAGACCTCTTGACATCTAGCTATAGGACTTATGACGAGCCTATAATGCAATTGAAAGTACGAGGACTTATGACGAGCCTCAACTAGACCTCTTGACATCTAGTCATAGGACTTATGACGAGCCTATGATACTAACAATTAGGTTGATTGGGTGCACGAGGACTTATGATGAGCCTCAACTAGACCTCTTGACATCTAGTTATAGGACTTATGACGAGCCTATAATGCAATTGAAAGTACGAGGACTTATGACGAGCCTCAACTAGACCTCTTGACATCTAGTCATAGGACTTATGACGAGCCTATGATACTAACAATTAGGTTGATGGGTGCACGAGGACTTATGACGAGCCTCAACTAGACCTCTTGACATCTAGCTATAGGACTTATGACGAGCCTATAATGCAATTGAAAGTACGAGGACTTATGACGAGCCTCAACTAGACCTCTTGACATCTAGTCATAGGACTTATGACGAGCCTATGATACTTTGTGGGGTTGTACGAAACCCGCTGCTTTGAGTGGTTGATTTGAGGATGACTTTGATTGTGGATTGATTTGGGATGGGATGCTTTCCGGTCGCTTCCGTATGGGATGTGATGGTCGAGTGGTTTTTATTGATGTCGCCCTTGACTTTGTCAGTGTGGGACTCATGTTTCGATTTGTTTTTGGTGGTCTTGGCCCGATGTGCACTATGGTTTCGGGATTTGGTATGACTTTTGGCTCCAGAGTTTCGAGATGACTCCGGTATGGCTCCTGAGTTTTTGGTTTTGGTTTTGGTTTTTGTGATTTTGTGATTGGTTTCTGAATGGATGGTTTTTTGTGAATGAGCGACTTTGGGAACTCGGTGGTTTTGATATGGCCGAATGGCTTTGATATGATCAAATGGCTTTGGTATGATCGAATGGCCCCGGTTTGACATGTGATTCCCTTGTGAGCAACGACTCTGGGATGGTTGATGGGTTTGGCTTCAATATGATCTGAGGACTCCGGTATGATCGGATGGCTCCGGTTTGATATGAAAAGTCAAGATCCTAGAAATGCCATTTGTGGAGAGTGAAAACCCGTTATCTGGCATCCCTCAAATACCTACTACATCGTCCGTCTTTCCCAGAAAGCACAAGGGGAATGCTAGTTTAATACCCCGGATCTAGAAATCGTGATTTAATTACTCTAATAAGATTATTAAAGGCCTAATGGTGCCTAGAGAGTATTGGTAAAGAGAATAAAACCAAAAGAAAAGAGGAAATGCGTAAAACGTGAAAAAACGCTAAAATGCGCATTAAATGAAAATAAGAGATATATGATCTCGTAAGGGTCCGAGATGGATTCCTAAGGCTTAGTTAAGCCTAATTAGTGTACGGGAATAATTCCCGAAGAAAACGGATCCAAATAATGGATTAAAATGCTAACGGAGTTTTAAGTACGTCTTTCGAGAAAAACCCGAAAACGCGACTTTAAGTGGTCAAACGGACCCGTAAAAATTATAGTTGATTAAATAACTATAAATAAGTATTAATGGGAGCTTAATAACCATTAAAATTAATTAAACGAGAAAATTCCGGAAAACGGACCCGGTAAGTGAATAGTGATGAAACCGGGAGACGAAACGCGTTTAATTCGAAAAGACGAAAAAACGACCCGGGCTATTAATTCATGTGGGCCGGTTTTAATTAATATGTATACACTCATTAATAGCTTGGTAGCTATTTAGTAATAAGATGACAAAGAAATAAGTAAAGTAAGAAAAGGGGGAATAGTAAAAGTAGATTACTTACCCTCTCCCCTCCCTTCTTTCCTTATTCTCACGTTTTTTTTCCTGCTCTCTGTAAACCTCTTCTTCCTCCTCTGTACGCTGGGCGATTCCAAACAGCACCACCACCTCCATCTTCTACTTCCATTATCTTGTTCATTTCTCCACCAAATCCCACAAAAATTATACCGCTAGATTCGTATCGGCGAGAGCTTCGATTTCCACCCAACAAAGTCTTGATTCCTCCATCTTCACTTCCATGGGTGTTGGAGCTTTTGAAGCTTGGAGAGCTGATTTTAACCCTCCTCCACCTCCTTAATGTCTTAAGGTAATAATAAGTAAGAGTTTTGGCCATTTCAAGCTTGTTCTTGCAATTTGGAAAATTTTCCTCACGTTGAAAATTTTCTCCCATTCTAGCCGCCAGCTCCTTGCTCTTGTGGGGTGTTGGAAACTCTTCCAATTGATTGCCAAGCTAACCATTCGGTTAATCTAAGGTAATATCTAAGTTAAACTTTGAAAACAAGCTCCTTAAAATATTAGGTTGAGTGGGAAAAATCGAATTGATTTGTTGTTATGTGTGTGTGATGGGATATGGTTGTAGCTAGCAATCCATAGTCCTTGTGTGGTGGGAAAACAATAAGAGAAAGAGGGAACAAGAGAAAGAGGAAGAAGAGGAGTGAAAACCGAAAATAAGCAAGGTAATGAGCTTACCTTGTGTTGGTTTATTTTCCTTGTGAAATATATGTTGGTGTTGTATAAATAACCTTGAGCTTGTGTAGTCATGATACTACAATATTGTTAGTTTGAAAGAGGATGTTGTAATGTGGATGAGGGAGCAAAATAAACCTAGAAACTAAGATAGTTTATTTGTGCGAACATGGGGATTTGGTGTGTTGATGATGTCTAAACCAAACAGGGGTGAAGAACTGATGGTGAGCATATTTAGTGTGGTGAAAATGCTTTGGAAATAGGCAAGTGCTGTCAAAATTAGTCTAGGTATGTATAGACTTGAGTGTTTAATGAGAAGAGAAGAACATGTGTGTTTTGGATTTATCATGAGTAGATGATTTGCCTTGGAAACAAGAGTTGAGAGGGTTGTATGGTGGAGTAGAATCTAGGATGACAATAATGCAAGAGGCATTATGGTAATGCTTTAGCAAAAGCAAATCTGCAGCACAAGTTTGCATAAGTGTAACAGAGAGGTTAGAAATGGAGTATTTGAGCAAGAATTGGGTGATAAGTTTGATCCATGATCTAAGGAGGTTTTGGGCATGATTAAGGTGCTAAAATATGTTGGATTACATGTGGAAAGGTTAGGGAATGTTTAGAGGTGATTTAGGGGTTGAAAACTACTCAAAAACAGACAATTTAAATACCTACAGACATGGTCCGGGTTTGTAAACAAGTACACAAACCCGGACCACATCAAAAACGCACCAGAAAGCCATCCCAGGGGGTGGTCCGGGTTTGTAAACCAGGACACAAACCTGGACCACATGAAAAATGCGACAAAACTGAAATCTGTGTTTGGTCCGGGTTTGTAAACCCGGACACAAACCCGGACCAGGCTAAAAATGTAACAGAATGTGTTTTAAGTGTCCTAATGATGGGGAAGTGAATGGTAATGGTGTTAGATGATGTTAAGGCCTTGTTTGATGACTAATTAAGGTCTTAAGAAGTGTAAACAAGTGTTAGAAGTGAGTGAGAATTAAGAGCCTAAATTTACAAGAGTAAAACTAAGTGTAACGGGGAGTAATGTTTGTTTATCTACCGGAAGCATTGTTGTTAATAGAATCACTTGATATGTGATTAGTGTTTCGGGAGTGAGATCCGAGGAACGAGTGGTGACCTGGTAAAGTAAATCCATGGTGAAAGGTATGATTTTCTCATACTCCGCGTGCTAACCGAGTTACGTTGATTTGTGTGTTGTGTGCCGGCTTAATCTAGATTAAAGCATGAAAATAATCCATGTTTGATTATGTAAGTCTTGTTGTATGTCGAATGAGCTAACATACTTGTATGCCGGTGCGGTCTAACATAGAGTAAAGACCGACTCATAGTGAGTAACGTTGGCTAGAGACCCATAGATCGGGTCGATGCTTATGATAACGAAAACGTGCAAAACACAAACTATCCGTTAAAGTATAACGAAAACACAAACGTATGAACTCCCTAGATTGTGAGGAGACGTGCGGGTTGAGTAATCACCCGATAACGGTTAGTAAACCATAATGACACAAACCACGAAACAAATGAGAGTGGAAAGATAAGTGAACCTCCCTCAAGAGGATAACGACGGTTCGAAGATGTGAGCTAGTAAGAAGGTAAAAGAGACCTAAGGGATTAGTAGCTCCCTTGAGACATGGTCAACCTCCTATATGAGGATTTTACCGATTTAAGAAAATAACCGAAAGTATGAGTAAGTGGAATGTATAGGTAGCTCTTAAAACTAAGATTAACCGAACCAAAGTAATGTTCCCAAGTCACTAGAAACATCGAGAGTGATGCTTCTAGACTAATATACATAATATTATATAACTCCGAGAGGGGAGTGTATGGGAATGAGAGTAGTCCGAGAGTAGTCGGACCTAAGTAAAAGAGATAGGAACTAAGAGAGAGTTCCGTGAGCTAGTTGAACCTTCCCACCATGCTAGACCCGGAGTAGGGTCGAAACCGGGGAAGTAAGACTATGCTTGAGAGCCATGAGTTTTGGCCTAAGTATGTATTCAGAGTAATAAGCGTGACGTAGGAGACCTGTAGTGTCTTGAGAATCTACAAGAGTTTGAGTATGAATAACCCAAGAGTGTGGGTGAGATAATGAGTATAAATAACCCAGAGTGTGGGTGGAGTATAGTACGAGTAGCCCAAGAGAATGGGTGTGTATATGTATAAGTAACCCGAGAGAGCGGGTGAGGTATTGAATAAGTAAACAAGGCGTAGTGAGGTATAACCCTCAAGGCCTAAGAGTAACAGATACAACTAACAACCTTGTTATGTTAGTTAGGAATTGTGTTCCGTGATTGGATGTAGATTCCTCGGGTATTACACGTACTCATTGTATTGTTATGATGCATGTTGTTTGACTAAAATGAACTCCATGTATATCCGACAAAGTGGTCGGCGTACCCCGGTTAGCGCTCGGGGTATGCGAATTTCATATGCAACTTTAAGCTGAGCCCCTAGGGGCAACGTTTTTTATTGCAGGTACACCGAAGACAAAACCGTACGAGAGTAGGACGGGGTCGGTCGGTGATAGCATGGGTAGTTAGATTGTAATTACTTATGTATTTGAATGAGGTGTAAGTCCGAAAATGTTATCGGCATCCGTATATTGTAGACTCGGTATAGTAACGAAATGAAATGAGTATTGTATTAGTATTGTGTAATCGGTTGTTCCAGTCCATCAGACCGTTACTGTATGTGAGATAGGCCTGGTTAGCCATATGGGTGGCTAACGGCGTTGTATCACCCTCTGTTGTATTTAGAGTTCCGCTGAGAGATTATTGGTAATTGTGACAGTTCAAGGGGTAATGACGAGATTAGCCAGGCCCAGGTCGGTGTGCCAGCGGGGACGCTGGGCTCCCAAGGGGGGTAGAGTGTGATTACCCAGTGTAGGGGTCACCTCCCACATCGACCGGGAGAGCGCACGAACCACACCTTATAGGTGTGGGGATACTCTCCCCTTGTGAGAGGCCTTTTGAGTGGTGTGAGTACATCACCCTCAGAAACAAAAACCGTGCGGGCTGCGGCCCAAAGCGGACAATATCTCACATGTGGGTTAAGACTGGGCTGTTACATAAAGTGTGATACCCAGTGTAGGGGTCACCTCCCACATCGACCGGGAGAGCGCACGAACCACACCTTATAGGTGTGGGGATACTCTCCCCTTGTGAGAGGCCTTTTGAGTGGTGTGAGTACATCACCCTCAGAAACAAAAACCGTGCGGGCTGCGGCCCAAAGCGGACAATATCTCACATGTGGGTTAAGACTGGGCTGTCAAAAATGGTATCAGAGCGAAGTATCACTCTGATGACTGGAAATACCGAGTTAGGAATTAGAGGCTTAGGGCTATGGGTTGAGTGGTAGCGTGAGAGATGCGCTAGTTAGGAACTTCCAGTATGATCTGGATACCTACAATACCAAACCCGCCCTCCACAACCCCCGTATTAAAAGTACGGGAAAGAACGCCAGAGAGACGGGAAACCCGATCTGGCAGTGGTTAAAATTTCATTCTGAACCAGAACCTGTCATGCGGTAGATCCCGAGAACCGGAAATCCCGGAGACGGATCCCGCTGAAATGATAATAACTGCATGCAATGACGGAAGGTCGAGACATCCTAATCCAAGGAGACCAGAATTTGTGGCAGCCTGGGGCGACATGCTTAGCAGTCGCGAGAACCCAGCTGGTCGAGCAGCAGTAAGAAGGATGCACCAATCGTGCGACAAGACGGACTCATAAGAACTAACGAGAACCGGGACACATGTCTACGGACCGCCATAATTAAATAACGGTATACCAATTGACGAAGAATCCAGTCAAGGGTAGATGCACCCACCCTGCCACACCCAAAGCGGTTGCAATACTTAATTGATATAGCTTACACAGCTACAAGCATAATTACGGGACATACCCGAATAGGACTACTGAAGTAGAGCCTAAATGACTTAAACCTCGGTGACAATAGTGAAGACGTGGGAACGAGCAACGAGGTAGATCATGGAACTAAATAATTAAGGAACTCCGAGAGTGGATAAGCACCTAAATGAATGACAGTCATGTCAAGATGAATGAGAAACAATTTTAAGGAGTAGTTATCCAACTAAAGGATCAAAGAAGAGCCGACAAGGCTACCAAATACAATGTGAACAATACCGTGACTGGTATGAGTTAACCCAAAAAACCGCCAGTACCGCGCATTGCCACGGCAAGTGCAGTAATAGCGGGAATAAGAAGAAATTAAGAACCGAGTAAGTAGCAAGTACAAGTACCAAGACGGCAAGAGAAGCCAATATAGCACCACAAACCCTAAGAATTCTGAAACGGAACCTTGGAAAGACCTAAAGGCCTGACCACTGTATAAAGAACATACCGGTCAGCTAGAAGCTAGACCTGGTAAGAAGCAACCGGCATTGAAATGCCGTGGAGATTTCATTTCAACTCAAATTTTTCTTTCAAACAGAGAATTTTCCAAAAACCCCCAAATTAAAAAAAAACCAAACCAGAGAATCACGGTAAGTTATCATAGGACGATATAAGAGGAGTTGGCAACAGAATACTTCACCTAGGCGTGTGACCGACACTACGGTGTACTAAACGAGACATGGAACGACCGCACTCCGAAGGAGCTTGCGGGTCTGACAGACCAATTATGAGTTAGTCGGGTAAGTGGTAACGTATCAATAAGATACTCCATGTATGTATACAAGTAGAGTACGGAACACGGGAAGTAGCCCACTCCATACTACGGATGAAAGAGCCAATTCAAACCAAGACAGTTAGACACCCCGAATGACCGAAGAACGCAGACAAGCTTATAAAGCGAAAGAAGTCAAGAACCCGTTCCAAGAGGATGACTAAGAGTCAAAAGTGTGAGAAGCACAGAGTATTGAATATAGACATTGGATATGTCTCAGAAATCACAAAGGAAACATACGGTAACTGGAATGAATACCCAGTATAAACAATACGGCAAATGCCTAGAATGAACATATTCATGTTCGATAAACGGGATAGAATTCCCAAAGTATACTTCACTAAAGAGAATGACGACCCGACCAGGATCATAAAGGAGAAAGAACCAATGATCTACCCAATAACGGGAGATGTTACAACCCAAATGGGATATTTCAAAATATACATAACCGCAAGGCGGAGGAGTAAGAATCTGAACATACCCATGAGTTCAAGCCAGATGTAATGGCACGACTCAATAACACCCCGGAGCAATCCGTGAAGGGTACCGAAGTCAACAGTAGTTGAACGAGATATCGTGTTGAGAATACAAGTGTTAAATCAAACACTCGGGTAGAACCCGAAGGGATCCCACGTAAAAAGGGAACACCCTAACTTGCCAGAGGGCATGAATTAGTATCAAAATACTTTAAGGGTCTTCCATGTTCGGAAGCGTGATGAAACTACCATATCAAAAACCCAGTAATACCTCCAAACCATTTAATGGTGTACGGAGAAGCAGAAACTTGTATAAACAATCGTGCAGGGCATGGCTCGAGGCAAGGTGGCTTGTAAGCCGATAAAACTAACTACAAACTATAGATTTAAACATTGCGAACATAAGCATAAACGCATAGAAGAAACAGTGGAGAATGAACCGCTACTTTAGAGTGGGGATACCACTTGTTACTGTGGGGCCTAGGGAGCGGCAATTGCGTGAATCCTCCAGAGAAAGGCTACCACGTAGGCATGAAATGTGAAACCGCTAGAGCGGTGTAGTAAAACTTGAGCATGTGTATATTGCCAAGGAGCATATGAACTATATTAGTGTGTAAAGAGGAACCTTGATAGCAGTAAAAAGGAAACCGATAGAGTAATCGGATGAGTAGTGAACACTGTATGTGTACAGTATAAACTGCAGAGTAAGCAGTGCGCAAGCGCACAAAGAGATTTAAAGAATAGCGTATATTGTTGAGCCAAGTGAATGGCAAGCCATAGTGTAAATGGCGAGAACACCTGGGCGAAAGCTAAAGTAGTAGCGGATGCCATGAAAATGAGAAAGAACAAGGTACGCAGTAAGCGACCATTGTAAGAGTATATTCGGTTAGTGATATGAAGCTGATAAGGAAATGTGGTAAAGAAGACATGATCTTTCCTATCTCATGAGAGATTTACTGTCAAGGGTTTACGCTTCTGCACTCTGTATGACTGAGTGTTTTGGTATTGCACTTGTGCGGTAATGATCAAGTGGGAGAGCCAGGAATTAAGAAATGTCAACGAAGCCTATTGAGTGAGAATCTAGAGAAATAACCATGCGGCCTTTGGCCAAAGATGCACAAAGAACGTGGGCAGTAACCCACAGGTCCCAGGACCGATACATAGTAACACATAGTGGTATAGATGAGAATTCTTGTACAGTGACAAGTAAACAAACATAAAAATTAAACGAGGAAGCACTACATACTGAGTAGTAGCTTGACCTTAACCGACAATAAGTCGGGAATAGTAAGTGAATAATCACAAGGTATACAGTGCTATACGAAGTAGATTCCCAGAGAACTGGAGAGACAATCTAAAATTCATCGAATTCGCATACGGTAAGAGATACCAAGCGACGATTGGAATACATTGAGAATACCAAAGGGCGAGTTAAGCTCTAGTTATCAGGTCACGCAGCAGAAGCTAGTGGGTCGTAATTCAAGGTTAAGTATACCTGGCAAACCTGATTGAAGCCTTAGAGGCTAGAACCGAACCCGGTTATGAGTTAATTAACCGTACTGAAGTTAAAACACTTCATAAAACCCGAATTAGTGAACCAATGTTCAGTGATAACATATGATCTGTTACGCGGGCGTAAACCCTTTTAAGGGGGGTAGGGCGAGAAACCGCTTAGAGTATGTCTTACGTATAGATGCGTAAACTACTATGTGCATAGCATAAAGAAAATTGTTTTGATGTTTGGAACTCATGTTACATAAACATGTGTACCCATTCATTGTGTAATTATGATTATCGTGCATGAGAGATGCAAGTAACGAGTATATAATATTTATGAAAAGAGGAGTAGAGAGACTCCAGGGGAATGAGAATCCCTTTAGTATTTGTCTATTGAGATTAGACATGAGATATGACGAGTATAAATCGGCATGAAACCGATGTGTAACCTAAGAGGGAGTGAGTTCCCTAGGTGATTTTATTTGAGAATGATTGATGGAGTGAGTTCCATCCTTTGGAGTTGTATGTTGTATGTTTTAAGTTGAGTAATAATTTGACTAATGAGGCCACAAGTATGGAATGCCTAGGCAAGGTAAGTGAAACAAATAGAGAATAATGGATGACTTAAGTTCCATGATAAAGATAAATTGAAACAAATTGTTTTATGAATATGACTAGAAAGAGTAAAAGATAGAAAACAAAAATGTTTGACTATCTGCTTGTTTGAAACTGACGTGGGAGGTGGAACTTGATCTGCTAGCGATCAAGGGAAACATAACACAAATTGGGGTGGAAGGATAGTTCAACACTGATGCTGATCACATCAGGGTTGGATGATTCTTGAAGCTCCCTATAAGTGGTCACAAGTAATCACGCTAAGAAAAGATGCAGCTACCATAAACCGAACTTGGAGTTGTGTGGTGTTTTTTAAAAAGAATTTTCACACAGATTTTGAAAAAGGATTTTCTTCAAGTATGAAGATGGAAATGAAAACTGGTTTTTTAAACCGCTATCACCCGCCGATGGCTATGGCCTTAAGTCTTGATGACCGGTAGAACGGTGGGCGTGCATTAGTTTTGAAACCATTGCACCGTACGTGCGGCGGTCCTAAGTGAGTGGTTGGGGCGGTGACAGTGTGTGATTTTTCCTAAGGCAGCGGGACGGGGAGAGTACCCTGAGATGTTCCTGTGTTGAGTGAGTCAACCAGAGTGCCTGAGTATATGTATATGTGTAACGTTTTGATCAAAACCGAAGGGACCGTGGGCCAGAGAGAGTAAGTGCCCATTTGTCATGAAACGGCCGTGAACCAGAAAGAGTAAGTGTTCAACGTGACCGGTACCTGAGGGATCAGGAGTATATTACTCAATATGGATTCGAGGACTGTAGTGCCTTCTTGTCTTCGGACCGATTCCATGGAGAGAGTACAAAGAGTATTTTTGATTGCTATACATGCTGTGATTTTTGTGTGGTACGTGTAGTGTGAAATGAGAATGACTTGTGAAGTCTGTAAGGTTATACATGTATTATAACCTTGGCATAGCGTGCCCATGAGAGTAACGATATAAGATTCACCAACTTTGAGGACAAAGTTCCTAAGGGGGTAGATTTTAATACCCCGGATCTAGAAATCGTGATTTAATTACTCTAATATGATTATTAAGGCCTAATGGTGCCTAGAGAGTATTGGTAAAGAGAATAAAACCAAAAGAAAAGAGGAAATGCGTAAAACGTGAAAAAACGCTAAAATGCGCATTAAATGAAAATAAGAGATATATGATCTCGTAAGGGTCCGAGATGGATTCCTAAGGCTTAGTTAAGCCTAATTAGTGTACGGGAATAATTCCCGAAGAAAACGGATCCAAATAATGGATTAAAATGCTAACGGAGTTTTAAGTACGTCTTTCGAGAAAAACTCGAAAACGCGACTTTAAGTGGTCAAACGGACCCGTAAAAATTATAGTTGATTAAATAACTATAAATAAGTATTAATGGGAGCTTAATAACCATTAAAATTAATTAAACGAGAAAATTCCGGAAAACGGACCCGGTAAGTGAATAGTGATGAAACCGGGAGACGAAACGCGTTTAATTCGAAAAGACGAAAAAACGACCCGGGCTATTAATTCATGTGGGCCGGTTTTAATTAATATGTATACACTCATTAATAGCTTGGTAGCTATTTAGTAATAAGATGGCAAAGAAATAAGTAAAGTAAGAAAAGGGGGAATAGTAAAAGTAGATTACTTACCCTCTCCCCTCCCTTCTTTCCTTATTCTCACGTTTTTTTTTCCCTGCTCTCTGTAAACCTCTTCTTCCTCCTCTGTACGCTGGGCGATTCCAAACAGCACCACCACCTCCATCTTCTACTTCCATTATCTTGTTCATTTCTCCACCAAATCCCACAAAAATTATACCGCTAGATTCGTATCGGCGAGAGCTTCGATTTCCACCCAACAAAGTCTTGATTCCTCCATCTTCACTTCCATGGGTGTTGGAGCTTTTGAAGCTTGGAGAGCTGATTTTAACTCTCCTCCACCTCCTTAATGTCTTAAGGTAATAATAAGTAAGAGTTTTGGCCATTTCAAGCTTGTTCTTGCAATTTGGAAAATTTTCCTCACGTTGAAAATTTTCTCCCATTCTAGCCGCCAGCTCCTTGCTCTTGTGGGGTGTTGGAAACTCTTCCAATTGATTGCCAAGCTAACCATTCGGTTAATCTAAGGTAATATCTAAGTTAAACTTTGAAAACAAGCTCCTTAAAATATTAGTTGAGTGGGAAAAATCGAATTGATTTGTTGTTATGTGTGTGTGATGGGATATGGTTGTAGCTAGCAATCCATAGTCCTTGTGTGGTGTGGAAAACAATAAGAGAAAGAGGGAACAAGAGAAAGAGGAAGAAGAGGAGTGAAAACCGAAAATAAGCAAGGTAATGAGCTTACCTTGTGTTGGTTTATTTTCCTTGTGAAATATATGTTGGTGTTGTATAAATAACCTTGAGCTTGTGTATTCATGATACTACAATATTGTTAGTTGAAAGAGAATGTTGTAATGTGGATGAGGGAGCAAAATAAACCTAGAAACTAAGATAGTTTATTTGTGCGAACATGGGGATTTGGTGTGTTGATGATGTCTAAACCAAACAGGGGTGAAGAACTGATGGTGAGCATATTTAGTGTGGTGAAAATGCTTTGGAAATAGGCAAGTGCTGTCAAAATTAGTCTAGGTATGTATAGACTTGAGTGTTTAATGAGAAGAGAAGAACAAGGTGTGTTTTGGATTTATCATGAGTAGATGATTTGCCTTGGAAACAAGAGTTGAGAGGGTTGTATGGTGGAGTAGAATCTAGGATGACAATAATGCAAGAGGCATTATGGTAATGCTTTAGCAAAAGCAAATCTGCAGCACAAGTTTGCATAAGTGTAACAGAGAGGTTAGAAATGGAGTATTTGAGCAAGAATTGGGTGATAAGTTTGATCCATGATCTAAGGAGGTTTTGGGCATGATTAAGGTGCTAAAATATGTTGGATTACATGTGGAAAGGTTAGGGAATGTTTAGAGGTGATTTAGGGGTTGAAAACTGCTCAAAAACAGACAATTTAAATACCTACAGACATGGTCCGGGTTTGTAAACAAGTACACAAACCCGGACCACATCAAAAACGCACCAGAAAGCCATCCCAGGGGGTGGTCCGGGTTTGTAAACCAGGACACAAACCCGGACCACATGAAAAATGCGACAGAAACTGAAATCTGTGTTTGGTCCGGGTTTGTAAACCCGGACACAAACCCGGACCAGGCTAAAAATGTAACAGAATGTGTTTTTAAGTGTCCTAATGATGGGGAAGTGAATGGTAATGGTGTTAGATGATGTTAAGGCCTTGTTTGATGACTAATTAAGGTCTTAAGAAGTGTAAACAAGTGTTAGAAGTGAGTGAGAATTAAGAGCCTAAATTTACAAGAGTAAAACTAAGTGTAACGGGAGTAATGTTTGTTTATCTACCGGAAGCATTGTTGTTAATAGAATCACTTGATATGTGATTAGTGTTTCGGGAGTGAGATCCGAGGAACGAGTGGTGACCTGGTAAAGTAAATCCATGGTGAAAGGTATGATTTTCTCATACTCCGCGTGCTAACCGAGTTACGTTGATTTATGTGTTTGTGTGCCGGCTTAATCAAGATTAAAGCATGAAAATAATCCATTGTTTGATTATGTAAGTCTTGTTGTATGTCGAATGAGCTAACATACTTGTATGCCGGTGCGGTCTAACATAGAGTAAAGACCGACTCATAGTGAGTAACGTTTGGCTAGAGACCCATAGATCGGGTCGATGCTTATGATAACGAAAACATGCAAACACACAAACTATCCGTTAAAGTATAACGAAAACGCAAACGTATGAACTCCCTAGATTGTGAGGAGACGTGCGGGTTGAGTAATCACCCGATAACGGTTAGTAAACCATAATGACACAAACCACGAAACAAATGAGAGTGGAAAGATAAGTGAACCTCCCTCAAGAGGATTAACGACGGTTCGAAGATGTGAGCTAGTAAGAAGGTAAAAGAGACCTAAGGGATTAGTAGCTCCCTTGAGACATGGTCAACCTCCTATATGAGGATTTTACCGATTTAAGAAAATAACCGAAAGTATGAGTAAGTGGAATGTATAGGTAGCTCTTAAAACCTAAGATTAACCGAACCAAAGTAATGTTCCCAAGTCACTAGAAACATCGAGAGTGATGCTTCTAGACTAATATACATAATATTATTATAACTCCGAGAGGGGAGTGTATGGGAATGAGAGTAGTCCGAGAGTAGTCGGACCTAAGTAAAAGAGATAGGAACTAAGAGAGAGTTCCGTGAGCTAGTTGAACCTTCCCACCATGCTAGACTCGGAGTAGAGTCGAAACCGGGGAAGTAAGACTATGCTTGAGAGCCATGAGTTTTGGCCTAAGTATGTATTCAGAGTAATAAGCGTGACGTAGGAGACCTGTAGTGTCTTGAGAATCTACAAGAGTTTGAGTATGAATAACCCAAGAGTGTGGGTGAGATAATGAGTATAAATAACCCAAGAGTGTGGGTGAGTATAGTACGAGTAGCCCAAGAGAATGGGTGTGTATATGTATAAGTAACCCGAGAGAGCGGGTGAGGTATTGAATAAGTAAACAAGGCGTAGTGAGGTATAACCCTCAAGGCCTAAGAGTAACAGATACAACTAACAACCTTGTTATGTTAGTTAGGAATTGTGTTCCGTGATTGGATGTAGATTCCTCGGGTATTACACGTACTCATTGTATTGTTATGATGCATGTTGTTTGACTAAAATGAACTCCATGTATATCCGACAAAGTGGTCGGCGTACCCCGGTTAGCGCTCGGGGTATGCGAATTTCATATGCAGCTTTAAGCTGAGCCCCTAGGGGCAACGTTTTTTATTCGCAGGTACACCGAAGACGAAACCGTACGAGAGTAGGACGGGGTCGGTGATAGCATGGGTAGTTAGATTGTAATTACTTATGTATTTGAATGAGGTGTAAGTCCGAAAATGTTATCGGCATCCGTATATTGTAGACTCGGTATAGTAACGAAATGAAATGAGTATTGTATTAGTATTGTGTAATCGGTTGTTCCTGTCCATCAGACCGTTACTGTATGTGAGATAGGTCTGGTTAGCCATATGGGTGGCTAACGGCGTTGTATCACCCTCTGTTGTATTTAGAGTTCCACTGCGAGATTATTGGTAATTGTGACAGTTTAAGGGGTAATGACGAGATTAGCAGTTGGGGTGTTACAGCTAGTGAGCACTACACCCGCTCTCAATGGGCTCCACGCGGACCTATGCCTCTATAAGGTAGAATTGACTAGAGTCGCCACCTAGTTTGACCTAAGAACTAGGAAAGGAAGAGAGAGAAGGGCGGGTTCTAAGAAACCGTTGGTTGACTCTGAGATTGTTCCCTATGGATAGGACTTATCTGGTCACGTCAGAGATTCTATTGTGGGTTCGTACTGGGTTACACCCCTTAGAAGTGGCAACGACCACGACTTCGGATTGGTGCCCGAGGAAACCTCGGTCTCCAATTGTCGGGATTACCTTCTTTCAAAACCTTATTAAAGAGATTCATTTAAAAGCCAAGGATAGGATTAGGACAGGAAGAGAGAGAAAGAGAGTGGATGAGGCGAGCTTTTCTGCCAAGCTAGCGCCAAGGGGAGGAGTAGGTGAACTCAAATGAGTATAGAATGAAGATTTGGGAAGAGTTGAAGAAGTCGAGAGTTTGTGGGAGTCAGAGTGGATTTGAATGTTTTGAGAGGTATGAAGAACACCTTAGAGTGGGAAAGGGGTTTTTTTTTTTATTGGAATGGGGTCGCACCCTAGATGGGCTGCCTACGTACTCAACTCCTGTTGAGATCAGACCTTACGTAGCTCAGGTTTAATGTTTGAAGGTTTTTAGAAAAGCTTGATGTGTGGGGTGTTGTTGTCTGTGAGACGCTCGGGTCTATGAGACGTTTGAAATCTTGAGATGTCGAAATCTGTGAGACACTCGGATCTGTGGGACACTCGGGTCTATGAGATGCTCTGGTCTGTGAGATATTCGAATCATTGGAATAACAAAGTCTGTGAGACGCTCAGGTCTGTGAGACTTTGGAAGTTTGAATGAAGTTGGGATTTGTAAAAGGGTTTGAGTTTAATGTGAATTGGAGTTTGAATGATGATTTGAGTATGTGAGGCAATTGAAGTTTGGGTAAAGATCCTGGGTTCTTTCGAATTTGAGATCGGGGTTTTAGGGTGTTTCGAATTTGGAGTGAGATGAAGAGGGACTGAATTGTTTGGAGGAATGATTGTCAAAATTGTCTCTCTTAAAGTTTTTGAAACCAAAGAAATCATTTTTTTATTGTAAAAGGGCGGATAATCCCGAGGGATTACCCTATGTACCCCCTCGAACACGACACTTAATTGATGGTAAGTGCCGAGGCTCGAAAGATGGGGCAATGAATTTATGTCGAAAAATAGGATTCAGAGAGAAACACCATGAATGAGATGTTCTCGGTCGAACCCTAATAACGTCTCTAACCCCCGGGTTTTAAAACGTTAAAACTGAAAATATTGAAATCGAGTGGAAAGGAGTTAGACGATTCTGAAATCCCGGCTGCAACTAGGAAGGCAGTCACATCCCTAAGCACCCCGCCTCGTAAAATCTAGGCTTCAATTATGGGATGTTTGTCACCCCAATGGCCCTGCCTAAAGAATTCCAGACTGCGACAAGGGAGTTACAACCCTAGTGCCCCGCCTCGATTTTTATTTTGGAAGGGAGACAAGTGATTCTAACTAGGGAGAAACGTTTTAAAAATGTTAACATCTCCTGTTCCCCTGAAAACGGTTTAGTTTTTGAGTTTGAAATTTAAGTTGGAAAAATTTAAAAGTAGTTCAGAATTCTTGATGAAGAAACACTGATTTTGAGAAATATTTTTAGGAGAAAACTTTCTGTTATGTGAGAAGAACTTTCTGCGTTTGAAAGAGTTTTCTGTGATGTGAGAGAGTTTTTTCCTTTAAAATTCCACAAGTGGTTTCTTTGAAACTTGGTGAACTGACTAAATTGATGGTAATGAGTTCTTTTTGAGTTTTGGGGTTTGAATGAAGTTTACAAACTGAGTGTGGATTGGATGAAATGATTTGGGTTTGAATTGAGTTGAAGTGAATGGATTGGTTTGAGCTGAGATTGGAAAACGGTCGGGTTAGTTCAGGTTGATCCAAGTTGAATTGGTCAAACTTGAGTCAAAGTCAATGCTCGGTCAAAGTCTAAGTTAGGTCAAAGTTGACTTGGTCAAAGTTTGGGTCAAAGTTGGATTGGTCAAAGTTTGGTTCTTGGTCAAAGCTGGGTCATGGTCAAAACCGGGTTGGTTCAAAGTTGGACCGGGTCAAAATTGACCAATTGGGCCTTGTGGGCTGAGTGGATTTGGGTCCAAAATGGGTTTGGGCCACAGCAAGTATGGGTCCAAAATGGGTTTTGGGCCTTGAAATGGGCTTGGGCCCTGAAATGGGTTTAGGTCCGAGTTTTTGTGGAGTTGGGCCAAGTCAAAATGGACCGAGTCGAAGTTGGCTTTTGATGTAAGCTGATTGGGTCCAGTTTGGGCTTTGGTCTTTTTGGACTGATTTGGGTCTTGGACCCCCCCCCCTTTTTTTTATGTTGGGCTTTATTTGGCATTTTGAAGTGAATTGATGTTTAGATTTGAATTTGACTGATTTTTGGAATGAGATTTGATGATTTTTTTATTAGAATTGGAATGTCGATGTGTGCATTTTATCCTGACATTAAGGGATGATTTGGAAAGTTTTGAGGGAAACGGGTATTTCTCACATGGACCGTGTCTAGGACCCTTATGCATTGAGGATACCCCAGACCTAAGGCTTTTCTACAAGGGGTGACCTATGGGCTAACTAGGGCTTCCTAGGTATTGGGCCTCTATATTGGGCTAGGCCCAACAATTACCAAGCTAAACTATATGATATATTAAGAATTCATAAAAAATGACAAGCAACCAGATAAACATTCATCACGGGGAGATAGTGTGCAGCAAAATATTTACAACAAGGTTATGAGCTAAACAGTTGTTACGAGCAAATAACGGGTTTGGGTGATACTTTATTATTAGACTAAGCAAGATTAGACTTGAATTAGGAGAAAATCATCAGGGTAGACAAGACGCTAAGCATTAGCCTAAGAAACCAAGGTATGCTTAAGGGAAAATGTAGTCGATTAAGGCCTCCCTACTCTAGTTATTAATGAATCAAATTGTCTTGCTAAAGTGTTTTCCTTTCTTCTCGTTTTTTTTAAACAGAATAACAAATATAAAGCAGCGTATGTATGTTGTGCAAAATGAACAAACATTTTTCCTTTCTTTTTTTTTATTGTTAAGCCACTTAAACAAAAAAAACGGCAAGGCTCATGTTCTGCCAATCAGTTAGACATAGACAAAATTACTAACATATCCTACTTGTCTTATCCTCTACCTATCCCTGTCCCGGTCTTGCAAAATTGAATGGTACAGAATGGGTTCGTTCCACACACGTTTTTCATGTAAAAGAAAAGCCATTTGAAGTAATTAAACTCAGACTGCAACAGAAAGCATTATATCACATGCGGTCAAAGAGTTTTCTTCAAATTCATTGAGTTCAGCATACAAATGAAACAAATCCATTGCTAAATCAGAGAAGAGAGCCGGTTAGGCACAAATAACATGCAAATAGATCAAAATATTTGAGCACGTTTATCAACAAACTGCAGGAATTTTTGGGTACTGATTAAATACCAGGATGAAGGGACTAATGCTTCCTGTAAGAAGAACAGAGCAAATAACAAAGCAAACCACGACATGTATTAGTATCAATGACAAGCTGCTTGGTTGTAATAAACAAATAACTGTTATAATCTGAATGTAGTGAATTTGAATGGAACATTTAGTGAATCGATGTAACCATATCAGATGAGGGTCTCGACGATAGATGAGGAATCTCTCTGCTCATAGGAGACAAACATGCCAAATCAAGAATTTACCAGACAGAATAAACAAAATCAACAGAGAGGGAACAACACAGTGATAAAAAAATAATGAAGTGAGGAATAGCAAATGTGTTTATCCCGAAAAGGACTCCTGCTTATTCCCTGCAAAAGAAAAATAAATGAGACAAGCTTCCTCCTGAACGGTTCTTAATAACAGTGAACAGGGGAGTTTTATCAATAAGGAGTAGTAACGAGTTGCAGACAGACACTCCTCTTATATGGACAAAGAGCATTATCTTTAGATATTAAGCAGACCGAAATCGAGTATACCTTGACTAACAGAAGAGTGAGTTACATTCACAACAAATCTGAGAAAGAAGAAACTAGCGGTCTGTATTAGAACCGTCTACTAGTGGGGTAATACTTGGCAAGAAATTGTTGAGCCATTTGTGCCCAAGTATGGATTGATTTTGACGGTAAGCTCCTATACCATCTTGATGCAGAGTCGGACAGTGAGTGAGGGAAGAGCTGCAGGCGTATCCTCTGGTCAACATTTCCAGTTTTGCCAAATGAGTTGCAAAAGTCGAGGAATTGACTTAGGTGGTTGGGAGCTTCATCGGTATTTGCTCCACTGAATTTTCCTAAATCCCGGACAGCAGTGATGTAATGGGTCTTGAATACCCATTGCCCGGTCTCTTGAGGCGTCAATTCCGGTAGGACTATGGCTGAAGGCCTCCCTTCGGTGTCCGGCTGGTTGTAGTCTTTGAGAGCCATTCGTTGTTGGTTCCCGTTGTTTTCAACCTCCGTAGGTCATTCATGATTGAATTTTTCACAGTTCGGATGGCCCTTAACAATGAACGCTCGAGCTCGGGTCTCGGACTAACAAGTGGAGATCCTTTGGCTCGAGTGTTTGGCATACACCGAGAAAAACAGAAGGTACCTAAACTGCACCAACACCAAATGCTCTTAAGTAGATGGATATGTAGAATATAAACAACAACTAAAAACATAAATACCACAAATTAAATAAAATAGATAAAAGTACTCAATGCACAAAAACTATAGTACCGAACCAAGGGAATTGAATAATCAATTTCCCCGGCAACGGCGCCATAAACTTGTTGGCGAAAATTACATACATAGTAATTAAACCTAGCTAAAATGGGCAAGTGCACCCAATTCGTTGCAGTAAACATTGGTTTAATCAGTTGGGCAAACTGAAGCGTTTAGCTTCACTACGGTATACTATACAATATGCTCTGGTCAAAGGGATCTTAACCATACCAATGGTTTAGTCTTTGCACCAAGGATTTCTATATGAGTTTATTTAACTCATCATTAATTCGGTTCTAGCCTATTAGGCTTCAAGGCATTAATAGCCATTGTATTATGCTCACTAGGTACATTAATCTCCTAGCTAGGGCCCACTAGCTTCTGCTGCGCGACCCTGATAATTTGGGTTGTCCACTTCTTGTTATCATTAATGTGCTATACATCACCTTTTTATCCGTCTATTATGGAAATAAGGTTTACTAGAGAAATGCGGTATTCTTTTACCGTGTTTGAAACTCAATGAGTTTAAAATTTGTAGCCAGTTCTCTGGTAATCTTCTGCACATGCTGTTCGTGCTTCTACGGTTATTCGTTAAGTTCCTCCGACTTATTGTCGGGCGAGGTTAAGTCACCACTTAGCTGTAGTGCTTCCTCTGTTGTCACTAGCTTTTAAATCATACCAGTTCTTCTGGTTCAGTACAAGTGTTCTTTACTTGTATGACCTTGCATTTCTATGCGTCGGTCCTAGTGACTTTCCTGTATCCCCTTCCACCTTTTATTTCCATTAGAATTCACATCTTGTGATTGTTAGTGTGTGTTACACACTTCGTGCTTCTTTGGCCTTAGGCCGCACGGTTGTTGCTAAGCTTGCTTAATTGGCTTGCCATGGCTGTTGGTGAAAAGAAAGGTTTACTACGGTTTACATTCTCCATATCCCTAGCCATCCCATTAGATCATTAGCTGCACAAGTGTAATACCCAAACACTCAGTCATACAGAGTGCAGAGGCGTAAATGCTTGACAGTAAGTCACTTATGTGATAGGAAGGAATATTTCCGTGTATCATCTCATACTTATACTCCGTGTCATTATCTGCTACTTCCTCCTATCGGTCGCTTGTTGCACACCGTATTCTTACTCATTATACAACATCGTTTTTACTGTTTCTGTTACCGTGATAGTTTCTCTTTACTCATTGCCATTGTCATTGGCACCATTCCCTTATGGTATGAATACCCTGGGGTTTCCAATGTTCGTGTGTATGACGTGTGTGTAGCATACCGCACTACTATATTCTCCCCATTGTGGGGATGTTTTATTTCATTCTAGGTTTCGTGTGTGTAGGTTAGATACCTCAGATTCCATCATCCTTTATGATACAACTCACCAAGTATCTTGGTTGGCCGAGGATGAAATGGTTAATCGGGTTTACAAGCTCTCTTGAGCGTTGGTCATTCATGGTGCTCAATGTGTATTCACATAGTTTGTTCTGACAATTATTGTCTTCCAGTGCTGAGCATTGGTTCTAGGCTCTAGTTGTGTAGTTCCACTTGTATGCATTTCATCGGGACATCCCAAGAACTTCAAGGGTTTTCTGGTCCCGTTCTCCAATTGAGAGTATTCTATTACTGATAAATGAAAGTTCTGGTTGAGGGGTTTGTCCCTCGCTCATAGGTCTAATGACAGGGTTGGCTCTGTTGGTGTGTACACAATGGTTTACCACATGCTTGGGTGCATATGGAGTATACTTACTCCTTTAAGTCGTAATGGTTTGGAAATCTCATTTCCTTATTCCATCACCCCTTGGCAATATCTATTGCGTGGTTTTATTGTTATAGTAGATGGAAGCCTTTTCTAAGGGTTCACATCATCACTGCATTGGTGGTCTTCGGTTAACGAGGGGTACCTTCCCTTGGTTTCTTGTAGTGTCCAGGTGTGGACTAGGCCAATGTGGCATTATCTGATTCTTATGCCTCTGTGTTATTACTGCTACAGTAGGCATGAAGGGTAATTAAATGCTTGTCAACTGTATACTAGACTGGGGCTCTAGTGACAGTGACACTGAGATGGCCATTACTCCAAGCCACTCAGGATGTTGGGTTTGAACTGATGGTCCAGTTGTTGATTTCTTGTCGTATGAGACAATATCTCTTGCAGTCTTGTTATCAAATGGTATGGGTTGTGCAACCGCTAAGGTGTTCATAACATAGTTAGTTGATGGCTTTCAAGCCTTATAGCTGCAAGCTATGCTCTTTGCAAGCTGCTTATACCTGTTTCCACTCCTTGTACACCATCACAGGATGGAGATATTACTGGGCTCCATGGCAAGTCGTGACATCACGCTTCCGTTCGTAGGAGGCCCTTTAGGCAAAATGGTATTAATAGGTGCCTCTTAGTGCCTTAGGGTATTTCCTGTTAAGTGAAATCCCTTCGGTGTCCTAACCGAGTGTTCGTTTTAGCTCCCGTGCTCATATCATTATGCTTGTTCAACTGTTGTTAACGCAGACACCCTTCAAGGATCGCTCCTGGGTGTTGGTAGTTATGCCGTTACATCCGGCTAATGTCTATAACATGTGTTGTCCTATATACCATCTTATGGTGTTGTATTAAGCTATTCCCTTTAGGTTTATAACGTCTCCCGTCGTTGTGTAGACCATTTATACTTGCTCCTAGCGCTTGAGACTAGGGTTAATATTCTCTTCAATGATGGATTTTACTTTATGGTAATCTTGTGATTGCTCTTGGGAATTCTGTCCCGTTTGTTGAGCATCACTGTGGTGTTCATGTTAGGCGTTTGCCTTACTATGTTTAGGCTGGGTATACTTTCCAGCTATCATATTTTGCTTGGTGTCTTCTGAGTTCCTTTTTACTTGATCGTCTGAGGTGTCCAGCTGTTTTGGTTTGAACTTACTGATGGTCCGTAGAACGGAGTCGACTACTTCCCGTGTTTCGTACACTACATGTATACATACGTGGGGTACCGTGTTGATACGTTACCACTTACCCAACTATATGTCAGGCCCGCAAGCTCCTTCGGAGTGCGGTTGTCCCACATCCCGTAGCGGGTATACTCGTAGTGTTCGTCACACGCCTAGGTGAAGTATTCTGTTGCCAACTCCTCTTGTATCATCCTATGATACTCACCGTAATGCTGTTTGTCTGGTTTTAAATCCAAGTTTTTAAAAGAGGGTTGTGGATTTGGAAAGAAAATTTTGGGTTTTAAAAAATGGTTCGGTGTTAAAAGAAATCTCTCATGGCATAGCCATGCTTGAGGTCTTGACCCAGTCTAGCTTCTCGCTGACTGGTATGTTCTAAATACAGTGGTCGGGCCGTCAGGCCTTTCCAAGGTTCCATACGTCTGGTTGTTAGGATGTGTGATCCTGTGGTCGTTTCGTTACAGTCACCGTACATTACTATGTACTTGTGACGTATTAGTGTCCCTTTACATATCTCTGTCTTTACTGCACTTGCCGTGGCAAGTGCGTGGTACTGGTGGTTTTTGAGTAATCCTATACCGATCACGGTATGGTTTCCACTTGTGTTTATTAGTCTTGTTGGCGCTTCCCTCGATCTTATTGATCTATAATTGGTATACTCGCTCCTTTAGGTAGCTTCTTGGCGGTCTAGACATGGCTGTCGTAGATCTGGGTACTCCTCCACTCCTTGGAGGTTCCCGTTCTATTTGGTTTAGTGTCGCTCCTTGTGGCTCGTTCCCACAGACTTGTGGTGGTTACTGAGCCTTCCTCGCTTAGGCACTACTCTTGTAGTCCTATTGGATTATATCTCATGGTTGTTTAGTTAGGTTCTGCGACTGCTGAGCATGTCGCCCCATGCTGTTGTAAGTTGTAGCCTCCTGGTGGTTGGAGTGCTTACTCCACCGCTATTAGTGCGGGTATTGTGGTTCAACCGGAACCCATCTCCGGGTCTTCCAGTTCTTGGAATCTACCATGTGTCGGTTCTTGCTTAACATGTGATTGCTTCACAACTGCCAGATCGGGTTTCCCCGTGTATGAGAAGACTTTTCTTCTCTCTGGCGTCCTTTCCCAAGTTATACAATGGGGTTCGCGGCGGGCGGGACTGGTATTGTAGGCATCCGGTACTCACCGGTAGTTCCTAACTAGCATATCTCTAATGCTAACACTCATCCCTTAGCCCTAAGCTTCTAATTCCTAACTCGGTATTCCTAAGCTCGGTATTTCCAGTCATCAGAGCGATACTTCGCTCTGATACCACTTTTTGTAACACCCCTACTATTAATACAGTCATTAACGTCCAATCTCCTTACTCATCAGATACACGCAGCGGATACCTACTTACATACATTAGGTGATACAATGCCGTTAGCCACCCACGTGACTAACAAGGCTACTCCTACTACATACAGCATCGGTCCGATGGACTGGAATCCCGAGTACTACAAATCTACGATACATTCTCCATTTACCAAATACTACAATCTTCACTCAATACATTACTCCAAGTGCAATACAATATAATCTACATACCGAGTCTACTAAGATCCTTATACAAGTGTAATATCTCTTCCAAGTTCATACATACTCACTAAGAGTCTACATCTACCCGTTTTCCTCACAACTACTTACTTCCTATGTACAAGGGTGTGCCTCCGGTCTCTTCCTTGGCCATATTCGCTTCGGGTACCTGCACACTAAAAAATGTCCCCCTAAGGGGTCAGCTTTCGCCGAGCATGATAACCGCATACCCCGCGTACTAGTGAGGGTACGCCGACCACTTGGTCGAATACATGCGGTTCGTTTTCATACAACATACATGCATACATGCTCTTATACACGATACAATACTACTCACACAACATACATGCATACAATTCATTTCACACAAGGATACAATACAAACCAACCAATACATACTTACCTTCTTCCGAATACACATACTCATTACATACACAATATACAATTCTTGTTAGCTTCATTGGTCCACCCGGGTTAATCGGGTGGAGATTACTCTTTACTCGTGTGACTTCATACACATACATACTCATACTCATACTTACTTACGGATCCATGCTTACTTACTCTTACTCTTACTCATGTTAAGTCGTCGGGACCTCCGGCCCGGGAACTACTCGGTCCCACCACCGGGATTTACTTGGTTCACTAATCCAGGATGCTACCCACTTAAGGGATTTGGGCCGTGGACCAGCTTAAGAACCAGGAATCGGATCCAACCTCTTGTGTCTCCTCATCCTCACGCGTGGCCGAAGCTATATCGGACTTCTACTCATTCCGGTTTACTCACTTAAGTTAGGAGTTAGGTAGTTAGGAATTAGCAGAAGTCATTCATTCAAGCCACAATAATACAATGCACATATACACATACATACGAAATACATTACAATATACAAGTACACTACAGAATGCAATACACCTCATCATCATTCATACATTTCATGAATTATACAAACTATTGTTCAAGGCAATTATCGAGAACAATGTAAACAAGCACAAGTAAGTGCAATATAATCTGGTTCGTGCATTTATCTTATTAGGTGGTCAAATAAGCACACAAATCGGGGTAACTAGATTAGGATACAGGGCATGAAGAAATCATACCTTTCACCGTTGTACTTGTATCCCAACGTTCCTCCGGTATTCACAATTCAAATCCTATGATATACATACAACCGAATAATTAATCTAACTATCATTAATTTATTTCGGTTACCCTTACGCTCTCTAACTCATACTTACTAAGTCTTCACATTCTTATACTTACATTTTATTTACTTACTTTTAATTACTTAACAATGGTTTACTTACATATATATGCGCGTATGTATAGGTGGGTATACATGTACATACATACATATACTAACCATAGTCTTATAGTTTTTTTTTTGTAAGTTTTGACCCGACCGAACTTGCGACCGACCTTGCAAGTTCGGTCCGAGTCAGTAGGTTACATCGGGTGAAAATTCCAGGGCCGACCGACCTTGCAAGTCCGGTCCCAAGGTCGGTCCATTCCAGTAAGTTACTTAACGGAAAAATTTTAGCCCGACCGACCTTGCAAGTCCGGTCGCAAGGTCGGTCCATTCCAGTAGCTTGCTCGACGGAAATTTTTCTGGCCGACCGAACTTGCATGTCCGGTCGCAAGTCCGGTCGATTCCAGAAGCTTTCCCGTCCTTGTAAATCTGGGCTCGACCGAACTTGCAAGTCCGGTCGCAAGTTCGGTCCGGCCCAGTATTTGCATTTTTACTTCTGTTTTCAGTCCCATACTTACCCATTGTTTCTCCAATCTTCTTACATACCCTCACATGTTTAAACACTACCTAGGCCCTTCAAATTGCCTTAGTTCATCCGCCTTACATACTTACTAATCCTTACTCGTACAATTTCATTTCCATTCTTCACTTACTTCCCATTCTTATTCTAGCTTGTTTATACTCCTAATTACTCTTAATTATGATTAATCAAGTCTTATGCAACTTATACAATTATACCCAAACAATGCCTTAACTTATAACCCATTAAAATTTCTCTCGGGTGAATTATGGTGTTGGTCCGGGACCTTGTCCAGGTCCTAAGTCCCGGACCAACACAGATCAGAACTCTCGAATTGATTTTAGCTATGGTCCGGGACCTTATACATAAGGAAGTCCCCCTTACGTAGCATTACTCTCGACTGAACTTGGCTAGTGGTCGGGGTGAAATACCCCGAACTTAAATATAGGGATTAAAACTAATCTAACAAGTATTTAAGGGCCTAATGGTACATAATTAATAATTGTAAGGAAAAATAAATCCAAAAGAAATAAAGAAACGCTTAAAAGCGAAAAACGCTAAATAAGCGTTAAATAACCATATGAGGTATGAGACCTCGGTTAGCGTATTATATGGATTCCAAAGGTTTAATAAGACCTAAATAATATATGGGAACAACTCCCGAAGAAAACGGATCCAAATAATGAATTAAAACGCTAATAGAGCTTTAGAGCACGTTTTTCGAGAAAAAAACGTGACCTTAAGTGGTCAAACGGACCCGTAAAAATTATAAATCATTAAATAATAATTATTAAGCATTTACGGAAGCTTAATAACTAATAAAAATAATTAAACAAGAAATTCCGGAAAACGGGCCCGGTTAGTGAACGGTATCTAAACCGGGTAAAATAACGAGCGTTTTCTGTAAAAGACGAAAAACGCTCCAACTAGTAATACTGAGTGGGACCGATTTTTAATAAGTCAAATAACCCCCTCACACACACATGTAACTAGCTAATTAAGTAAGAGAGCAAAAAGCAAATAAAGTGAAAAAGGTAAAAGTACCTTACATACTCTCTCACCTCTCACTTTTCTTCTCTCTCTCCCATTTCTTTTTTCCCCACCGTACTCCCTCTCTTTCTCCTTCCTCTGGCTGCGATTTGAGCTCCCCCTCCACAACCATGGAAGCTTCCTCTTCTTCCTCATGCTCCACCTCCATGTGAGCTCCAAATGCAAAACAAATTACATATTTGAACTCCCCTCATTCTCCTCTACACTTCTCTCTTTTCAAAATCCAAAAATGAGGAAGTTCATTTTCGTGGGTACACCCCATTCAAAGAGAAAAGTACACCATTATGGAGCTTGGAGTCTCCTCTTTCCAACAAGGTAAAAATCTCCATGAAAGACCTCGTTTTTTTTTCTCCATCCCTTGTTGTGACCGATTTTACCTCTCTCCCTTACCTTGTTTTTCTCTTGTTTTGGAGCTTTGTTTCAACCCTCCAATGGTGGAGAGAACACCTTCTTGAATCAAGGGCTAAAACCCCTCCTAAAAGCTTCAAAAGGTAAACCCTAGAAATTTGTTTAAAACATCTTAATGAGTTAGTATAAATCTAAGGGTTAGTATATTAATTATACTTGTTTTGTATGCTATGGGTGATGGGAATGGAGTTTGGCAACTCCATTCCCCACAAAACCGAATGGGACAAGAGAGAAAAACAGAGAGAAATGGAAAAGAATGAAGAAATTATAAAGCTCAAGGTAAGAGCTCTTTACTAATGTTACCTTTTATGCACTAGAGTAATGGAATGGGTAAACAAATAAAAGAACCTAAACTAATGTATTAGTATTGAAGTTTATGAAGTTTTGAGTATTTGTGAGTAAGTTTGAGTATTTGTGCATTAGTATGTGAATTATAGGCCTTGGAGCCAAGTGGTTGTGAATGAGTACTAGTATTGACGTTTGATGGAGTATTGGTGTATTTGGATGGATTTGTAATTTGCTTAGTTGCTGGTAGAACCCTTGTGGTTTGGCTAGAATAGGAATGATTTTGGCGATAATGAGAAGGTGTGGATAAGTAAGGAAAGTGGGTAAACTATGGCGAAATTTTAGTAGGAATTGTGCATTAAGAATGACTTGGTGAATGGGAGAACCAAGATGTGTATTGGGATTTAGTAGAGATGTTTAGAAACCATGGATAGGTAGTTGTAGTATGTGAATTTAAGGGTATAAAATCTGTAGCAAGAGGTATTGAAATGTGTTGGAGAAACAAGGGATAATTAATGTGTGAGACTTGGATGAGTGAGTAAGGTAGTGAGTAAGGCTTTAGGTTGAGTATAATGCAAATGAGGCTATAGAAGAGCCATAGGAATAATGGGAAGAGGAAATGAAAAATCTGTAGCATTTATTGGAGAAGAAACATGGTAACAGGAGAGGAAAACTCTAAGTAATGGGTGGATGTAACAGATTTTTATAGAGGAGGATTAGACTAGTTTAAAATGCTTAATCAATGTTAAAACATGTTAGATTATATGTAGAAATATAAGGAAAGAGATTGGTAGAAGTTTAGAATTTATACAAGCTCAAAAACTTACATAAATCAAAATACTGCAACTAGTCCGGGTTGCAAACCAGGATGCAAACCCGGACTAGCAGGAAAAAACGACAGAAGGTTTTTACAATGGGATGGTCCGGGTTTACAACCCAGCTGCTAACCCGGACCACCCCAAAATCATACCCGTAAGTTAACAAAACAAATTGTCCGGGTTGCAAAGTAGGACACAAACCCGGACAATGCAAAAATTTCACCCGAGAGCAAATTACATTGTGGTCCGGGTTTGAAAGTAGGAAGTAAACCCGGACCATGTCAATTTTACACCCGTAGCTTTTCCAAACAACTGGTCCGGGTTTTAAACCAGGGTGTAAACCCGGACCATGCACATTTCTAACCCGTAAGTTGTTCCAGTGGGTTGGTCCGGGTTTGTAAACCCGGACACTAACCCGGACCAACACAAAACTTGTCCAGAATGTATTTTAAAGCTAAACTAAAGTAGGGTAAGGGTGGGTAATGATATTATAAGTTAATTAAGACATGATTAATGATGTTTAAAGGTCATTAAGGCTATAAACAAGCTTAGAAAATAATTGTAAGTAAGTAACTTAAGTAAATGTATTTAAGTAACAAAGAGTTAGTAAGTATGAACTAGGAAACCTTTGGAAGTAATAAGTAAAGGTTAGTTATGGATAATTAACCACCCCATTGTATGGATATGCTAGGATTCGAATAGTTGAAACACCGAGGGAGTCGGTGAGTTCCAAGTCAACGGTGAAAGGTATGATTTCTTCATGCCCTGTATCCTAATCTGGTTACCCCACCCCCGATTTGCTTATTTGACCACCTAAATAAGATAAATGCATGAATCGGACTATATTGCACTTACCTGTGCTTGACTTATGTTGTGCTTGATATTTATTGTCTTGAGCACTAGTTTGTATAATTCATGAAAATATATGAATGATGATGAATGGTATTCGAACCTCGTATTGTACTTGTGTAATGTATTGTACCTCGTATGTATGTGTATATGTTGTATTGTATTATTGTGGCTTGGATGTTGACTTGTGCTAATTCCTAACTATCTAACTCCTAACTTAAGTGAGTAAATTGGAATGAGTACAAGTCCGATATAGCTTCGGCCACGCGTGAGGATGCGGAGTCACAAGAGGTTGGCTGCAATTCCTGACTCTTAAACTGTCCGCGGCCCAAATCCCTTAAATGGGTAGCATCCCGGATTGGTGAGTCAAGTAAATCCCGGTGGTGGGACGGAGTAGTCCCCGGCCGGAGGTCCCGATGACTTAACATGAGTAAGTAAGTAAGTATGGATCCGTAAGTAAGTATGAGTATGAGTATGTATGTGTATGAAGTAACGAGTAAAAGAGTAATCTCCACCCGATTAACCCGGGTGGACCAATGAAGCTACCAAGAATTGTATATTGTGTATGTAATGAGTATGTGTATTTCGGAAGAAGGTAAGTATATATTGGATGGTTTATTGTATTCCTTGTATGTAATGTAGTGTATGTATGTATGCCTTGCGTAAGTATTTTTGTACTGTGTATAAGAGCATGTATGCATGTATGTTTTGAATGAAATCAACCGCATGTATTCGACCAAGTGGTCGGCGTACCCTCACTAGTACGCGGGGTATGCGGTTATCATGCTCGGCGAAAGCTGACCCCTTCGGGGGACATTTTTTAGTGTGGCAGGTACCCGAAGCGAATGTGGTCAAGGCACGAGACCGGCGACTACATTGGATAGTATAGTAGAATGTGGAGGTGTATCAACTAGCACACCCCTTGTAGTTAGAAAGTATGTAGTAGTGAGGAATGGGTAGTAAGTAGTCTCTTGGGTGTATGTATGAACTTGGAAGGGATATGAAAATTGTATAAGGATCTAGTAGACTCGGTTAAGTATATTGTATTGTATGGATTGAAGAGAGTAAGTACTGAATGAAGTATTGTTGTAATTGATTGATGAATGGAGTATGTATTCTAGATGCGTAGTACTCGGGATTCCGGTCCATCAGACCGATGCTGTATGTAGAGGTAGTAGCCTTGTTAGTCACGTGGTGACTAACGGCATTGTATCACCCATTGTATGTAAGTATATTTCCGCTGCGTGTATCTGATATGTATGGAGATTGGACGGTAAGCACTGTACTAATGGTAGGGGTGTTACACAAAAAGTGGTATCAGAGCGAAGTATCGCTCTGATGACTGGAAATACCGAGTTTAGGAATACCGAGTTAGGAATTAGATGCTTAGGGCTAAGGGCTGAGTGTTAGCATTAGAGATATGCTAGTTAGGAACTCCCGGTGAGTACCGGATACCTACAATACCAGTCCCGCCCACCGCAAACCCTATTGTATAACTTGGGAAAGTACGCCAGAGAGAAGGAAAGACCTCTCATACTCGGGAAAACCCCGATCTGGCAGTAGTGAGATAATCCTATAAGAGGAAGAACTCGACACACAGTAGATTCCAAGAACTGGTAGATCCGGAAATGGAACCCGGTTGAACAACAATACCCGCACTTAATGGCGGTAGAATGAGAACTCCAACCATAAGGAGACTACAACATGCAACAACATGGGCGACATGCTTAGCAGTCGCAGAATCTGGCTAACCAACCAGCAGCAGGAAAAGAAGCACTAAGCACAACAGAGCGGAAAAAAAAGGGAACAGTAACAAAACCCGAGACACAAGTCTACGGGACAGTAATGCTAAATAATACCATTAACGGTATGCTAGCTGACTAAGGACCTAGGCAGGAGTGATTAACTTCGAAACTACAACGCCAGAAGATTATAATACCTGGCCGACATAGCTTACACAGCTACAAGAGCACCCACGGGATATAATCCGATAGGACTACAAGAGTAGTGCCTAAACAAGCTAAGGCTCAGTAACCACCACAGATGAGTGGGAACGAGCCACAAGGAACGACACTAACCAAATAGAGTGGGAATCTCCAAGGATTGGAGAAGTACCCAGATCTACGACAGCCATGCCTAGACCACCAAGAAGCTACTTAAAAGGATTGAGTATCCCAAACATAGATCAATATGATCAAGGGAAGAGTCAACAAGACTATTAGATGCAAGTGGAAACCATACCAAGACCGGTATAGGTTTACCCAAAAACCACCAGTACCACGCACTTGCCACGGCAAGTGCAGTAACAACACGAATATGTAAAGGAACACTAATACGTCACAAGTACATAGTAAGGTACGGTGACCGTAATGAAACAACCACAGGATCACACATCCTAACAACCAGACGTATGGAACCTTGGAAAGGCCTAACGGCCCGACCACTGTATTTAGAACATACCAGTCAGCGAGGAGCTAGACTTGGTCAAGACCTCAAACATGGCTATGCCATGAGAGATTTCTTTTAACACCGAACCATTGTTTTAAAAACCCAAAATTTTCCTTTCAAAACCACAACCTTCTTTTATAAACCTTGGATTTTAAAACCGAACCAACATGATTATGGTGAGTATCATAGAATGATACAAGAGGAGTTGGCAACAGAATACTTCACCTAGGCGTGTGACGAACACTACGAGTGTACCCGTTACGGGATGTGGGACAACCGCACTCCGAAGGAGCTTGCGGGCCCGACATATAGTTGGGTAAGTGGCAACGTATCAACATGGTACCCCACGTATGTATACATGTAGTGCACGAAACACGGGAAGTAGCCAACTCCGTTCTACGGACCATCAGTAAGTTCAACCTGAACAGCTGGACACCTCAGACGATAAGTACAAAGGAACTCAGAGAATCCATCTGAAGATGAGGAATGAGAATTAGGAAGCGCAAGGAGCGCAGACTAGTAAGAATAGACATTGGATATGTCTCAAGATGTCAAACAAACACATGACAGCTAGAAGGGATACCCAGCCTGAACACAGTAAGGCAAAAACCTAACGTGAACACCACAATGCTCAACAAACGGGACAGAGTTCCCAAGAGCAGTCACAAGATTACCATAAAGTATAATCCATCGTTGGACAGGATCTTAAGCCTAGTCTAAAACACTAGGAGGAGTATAAACAGTCTACCCAAGAACGGGAGACGCTATAACCCACAAGGGGATAACTCAAAATGCAATACCACAAGGCGGTATAGTTATTAGCCGGATGTAACGGCGTAACCTAACAACACCCAAGGAGCAACCTTGAAGGGTGTCTGAATTAACAACAATCAAACGAAGAGTCATAATAAGACCACGAAAGCTACAACGAACGCTCGGTTAAGACACCGAAGGGATTTCACTTAACAGGAACTACCCTAGACTACAAAGGCACTGATTAACACCAGAATGCCTAAAGGACCTCCTATGAACGGAAGCGTGATGTCACGACTTACCATGGAGCCCAGCAACACCTCCAACCAGTGATGGTATACGAGGGGTGGAAACAGATATAAGCAGCTTGCAAAGAGCATAGCTCGCAGCAATACGGCTTAAAAGCCATCAACCAACTATGTTATGTAAACCTTAAAGGTTGCATAACCCACACCATTCGATAACAAGACTTGCAAGAGATATTGTCTCATACGACAAGAAATCAACAACTGGACCATCAGTTCAAACCCAACATCCTGAGTGGCTTGGAGTAATGGCCATCTCAGTGTCACTGTCACTAGAACACCAGTCTAGTATACAGTTGACGAGCTCTAATTACCCTTTATGCCTACTGTAGCTATAACACAGAGGCATAAGAATCAGGATAATGCCAACATTGGCCTAGTCCACATTTGACACTACGAGAAACCCAAGGGAAGGTACTCCCCGTTAGCCAAAGACCACCGATGTGGTGAAGATGGGAACCCTTAGAAAGGCTTCCATCTATTATAACAGTAAAGCCTACGCATATAGATGCTGCCAAGAGGCGATCGAACAAAAAACATTCCAAACCATTACGACTTAAAGGAGTAAGTATACTTCACATGCACCCAAGCATGTGGTGAACCATTGTAAAATACTAACATAGCAAACCTTGGCATTAGACCTATGAGTGGAGACAAACCCCTCAACAAGAACTTTCACCTATCAGTGATAAAATACTCTTCAAATTAGAGAACAGGATCCAAAAGCCCTGGAAGTTTCTTGGGATGTCCCGGTGATGCACATACAAAGCAAAACCGCACAGCTAGAGCCTCTAACCAATGCTCAGTACTGGAAAGCAATAATTGTCAAAACAATCAACGGGAATGCACATTGCACACCATGAATGACCAGCGCTCAAGAGAGCTTGTGACCCGATAAATTACTTCATCCATTATCAACCAAGATACTTGGTAAATTATATCATAAATGATGATAAAATGTGAGGTAAGCTAACCTACACATAAAACGTAAGTTGAATAAAACATCTCCACATTGGGAAATAATCACATCACGGTATGCTACGACAACCGTCATACACACGAACAGGGGAAACCCTCAGTGTACACACCATAAGGAAATGGTGCCAATGACAATGGCAATAAGTAAAAAGGAACTATCACAGTAACAGAAACAGTAAAAGCGATGTTGTATAATGAGTAAGAATACGGTGCGCAACAAGCGACCGCTATGAGGAAGTAGCAGATAACAACATGGAGTATAAGTACGAGATGACAGGCATAAATATTCTTTCCTATCACATAAGTGACTTACTGCCAAGCGTTTACGCCTCTGCACTCTGTATGACTGAGTGTTTTGGTATTGCACTTGTGCAGCTAATGATCTAATGGGGTAGCTAGGGATATGGGGAATGTAAACCGTAGTAAACCCTTCTCTTCACCAACAAACATGGCATAAGCCAGTTAAGCAACCTTAGCAACAAACCGTGCGGCCTATGGCCAAAGAAGCACGAAGAGTGTAAAACACACTAGCAATCACAAGGTGTGAATTCCATTGGAATAAAGAGCGAAAAGAGACTTAAGAAAGTCACAAGGACCGACGCATAGAAAATGCAAGGTCATACAAGTAAAGGACACTTGTACTGAACCAGAAGAACTGGTATAATTCAGAAGCTATTGACAACAGAGGAAGCACTATAACTAAATAGTGGCTTAGCCTCGCCAAAATAAGTTGGAAGAACTTAGCGAATAATCATGAGAGTACGGATAGTATGTATAATAGATTACCAGGAAGCTGGTTATAATCTAAACTCGTTGAGTTAAAAGGCGGAAAAAGAATACCACACTTGTTTGTAAACTTATTCCCACAAAAAGGGATAAAAAGGCGATGAGTAACACATCTATAAATACCAAAGAGTGAATTAAACACTAAGGCTATCAGGGTCGCGCAACAGAAGCTAGTGGGCCCTATCTGAGGAATGTAATACACCCAGTAAGTATGCGAGATTGGCTATTAATGCCTTAAAGCCTAATAGGCTAGAACCAAATTGATTGTGAGTTAAATAAACTCATATAGGAATTCTTGGTGCAAAGACTAAACCATTGGTATGGTTAAGACCCTTTGACCAGAGTATATTGTATAGTATACCGTAGTGAAGCTAAACGCTTTAGATTGCCCAAATTGATTAAACCAATGTTTAATAATAATAACATATGGTAGATTACGTGGGTGTAATCCCTTTTAAGGGGGGTAGAGCGAAAACCGCTTAATGTAAGTTTTGTGAATAAAACACATAAACCATAATGTGCATAGCACAAATGAGAATCAAATTGATGATTGATACTATGTTAAATAAACATAAGTATTCATTCATATTATAATTATGGTAACTAGGCATTAGACATGCAAATACCATAGGATGAATGTACCCATCTTGTAACACCAGTGTAAGAGTATTGGTAAAAAGAGTAATGAGTAGTGGACGCAGCTCCACAAGTATTGTAACCTTTGAAGAAGTAGTACGAAAGGAATGAGAGTAATTGAGGAATGAATTCTAGGAGTAGTGTATTTGTAAGTAAGTTATTGGAAGTAAATGGAGAACAACTAAATTCTACAAGTATGGCAATTCCTAGTTAGAACATTTGAAACAATGGAGAGTGATGGATGGAAGTAGTGAAGGTTAATGAAATGAGCACTTAGGTATTGAATCTCGAAGAAAAGAATTTGGAAATAGAGTGAGGATGATTGATGGATTGAATCCATCCCTTGGAGATGTATGAATGACTAGGAAGAGTAAAAAGATAAAACATGAAATAATTGAATTAATTGCTTGTTTGAAACTGATGTGGGAAGTCGAACTTGATCCTGATCAGATCGAGGGAAACCGAACACAAATTGGAGTGGAGAGATAGTACAACACTGGTGCTGATCACATCAGGGTCGAACGATTCTTGAAGCTTCCCTCAAGTGGTCACAAGAATCACACATAGAATAGAGGTAATGAATATAAATTGGAACTTGGAGTTGGATGCTTTAGAAAGACTTCTAATTAGTGGTAGTGAAAGAATTTCCCATAGCATGGAGAAAATGGTAGGAGCTTTTACCGGAGTAGATCGTAGGGTAGCAAGTTGTATTATTCCAAGGGCAGCAGGACATAGAGGAGTCCTGTGTCGAGATGACCTGAGTGCCTGCGGGATTGTATTGTGTATTGCATTGCTTTGGGGAATAGCTTTGCACTGTATGTATGTATGAATTTTGTACAGAGGAACCGGATGGCTGACAGTAATATGGATTGAAGTAAGTATTGTACATTGGTATGGTATGGAAGGGAGAACCTTGAGTAAGGAATTTGGGAATTGTAAAGAGGAGGAATGTATGGCTTCGGTATTAGGCAAGTATAGATGAGTAAGTATAGTAATCCCATAACCTCGAACAACTTTGAGGACAAAGTTCTTAAGGGGGGTAGATTGAAATACCCCGAACTTAAATATAGGGATTAAAACTAATCTAACAAGTATTTAAGGGCCTAATGGTACATAATTAATAATTGTAAGGAAAAATAAATCCAAAAGAAAAAAGAAACGCTTAAAAAGCGAAAAACGCTAAATAAGCGTTAAATAACCATATGAGGTATGAGACCTCGGTTAGCGTATTATATGGATTCCAAAGGTTTAATAAGACCTAAAAATAATATGGGAACAACTCCCGAAGAAAACGGATCCAAATAATGAATTAAAACGCTAATAGAGCTTTAGAGCACGTTTTTCGAGAAAACCCGAAAACGTGACCTTAAGTGGTCAAACGGACCCGTAAAAATTATAAATCATTAAATAATAATTATTAAGCATTTACGGAAGCTTAATAACTAATAAAAATAATTAAACAAGAAATTCCGGAAAACGGGCCCGGTTAGTGAACGGTATCTAAACCGGGTAAAATAACGAGCGTTTTCTGTAAAAGACGAAAAACGCTCCAACTAGTAATACTGAGTGGGACCGATTTTTAATAAGTCAAATAACCCCCTCACACACACATGTAACTAGCTAATTAAGTAAGAGAGCAAAAAGCAAATAAAGTGAAAAGGTAAAAGTACCTTAATACTCTCTCACCTCTCACTTTCTCTCTCTCTCTCTCTCTTTTTTTTTTTTCTCTCCCCTCTCTTCCTCTCTCTCTCTCTTCCTCCTGGCTGCGATTTGAGCTCCCCCTCCACACCATGGAAGCTTCCTCTTCTTCCTCATGCTCCACCTCCATGTGAGCTCCAAATGCAAAACAAATTACATATTTGAACTCCCCTCATTCTCCTCTACACTCTCTTTTCAAAATCCAAAAATGAGGAAGTTCATTTTCGTGGGTACACCCCATTCAAAGAGAAAAGTACACCATTATGGAGCTTGGAGTCTCCTCTTTCCAACAAGGTAAAAATCTCCATGAAAGACCTCGTTTTTTTTCTCCATCCCTTGTTGTGACCGATTTTACCTCTCTCCCTTACCTTGTTTTTCTCTTGTTTTGGAGCTTTGTTTCAACCCTCCAATGGTGGAGAGAACACCTTCTTGAATCAAGGGCTAAAACCCCTCCTAAAAGCTTCAAAAGGTAAACCCTAGAAATTTGTTTAAAACATCTTAATGAGTTAGTATAAATCTAAGGGTTAGTATATTAATTATACTTGTTTTGTATGCTATGGGTGATGGGAATGGAGTTTGGCAACTCCATTCCCCACAAAACCGAATGGGACAAGAGAGAAAACAAGAGAAGAAATGGAAAAGAATGAAGAAATTATAAAGCTCAAGGTAAGAGCTCTTTACTAATGTTACCTTTTTATGCACTAGAGTAATGGAATGGGTAAACAATAAAAGAACCTAAACTAATGTATTAGTATTGAAGTTTATGAAGTTTTGAGTATTTGTGAGTAAGTTTGAGTATTTGTGCATTAGTATGTGAATTATAGGCCTTGGAGCCAAGTGGTTGTGAATGAGTACTAGTATTGACGTTTGATGGAGTATTGGTGTATTTGGATGGATTTGTAATTTGCTTAGTTGCTGGTAGAACCCTTGTGGTTTGGCTAGAATAGGAATGATTTTGGCGATAATGAGAAGGTGTGGATAAGTAAGGAAAGTGGGTAAACTATGGCGAAATTTTAGTAGGAATTGTGCATTAAGAATGACTTGGTGAATGGGAGAACCAAGATGTGTATTGGGATTTAGTAGAGATGTTTAGAAACCATGGATAGGTAGTTAGTATGTGAATTTAAGGGTATAAAATCTGTAGCAAGAGGTATTGAAATGTGTTGGAGAAACAAGGGATAATTAATGTGTGAGACTTGGATGAGTGAGTAAGGTAGTGAGTAAGGCTTTAGGTTGAGTATAATGCAAATGAGGCTATAGAAGAGCCATAGGAATAATGGGAAGAGGAAATGAA
>CM041778.1:4231718-4270545 GCA_023374045.1 Limonium bicolor | reverse complement strand
ATGGTATGGAAGGGAGAAACCTTGAGTAAGGAATTTGGGAATTGTAAAGAGGAGGAATGTATGGCTTCGGTATTAGGCAAGTATAGATGAGTAAGTATAGTAATCCCATAACCTCGAACAACTTTGAGGACAAAGTTCTTAAGGGGGGTAGATTGAAATACCCCGAACTTAAATATAGGGATTAAAACTAATCTAACAAGTATTTAAGGGCCTAATGGTACATAATTAATAATTGTAAGGAAAAATAAATCCAAAAGAAATAAAGAAACGCTTAAAAAGCGAAAAACGCTAAATAAGCGTTAAATAACCATATGAGGTATGAGACCTCGGTTAGCGTATTATATGGATTCCAAAGGTTTAATAAGACCTAAATAATATATGGGAACAACTCCCGAAGAAAACGGATCCAAATAATGAATTAAAACGCTAATAGAGCTTTAGAGCACGTTTTTCGAGAAAACCCGAAAACGTGACCTTAAGTGGTCAAACGGACCCGTAAAAATTATAAATCATTAAATAATAATTATTAAGCATTTACGGAAGCTTAATAACTAATAAAAATAATTAAACAAGAAATTCCGGAAAACGGGCCCGGTTAGTGAACGGTATCTAAACCGGGTAAAATAACGAGCGTTTTCTGTAAAAGACGAAAAACGCTCCAACTAGTAATACTGAGTGGGACCGATTTTTAATAAGTCAAATAACCCCCTCACACACACATGTAACTAGCTAATTAAGTAAGAGAGCAAAAAGCAAATAAAGTGAAAAAGGTAAAAGTACCTTACATACTCTCTCACCTCTCACTTTTCTTCTTTCTCTCCCATTTCTTTTTTCCCCACCGTACTCCCTCTCTTTCTCCTTCCTCTGGCTGCGATTTGAGCTCCCCCTCCACAACCATGGAAGCTTCCTCTTCTTCCTCATGCTCCACCTCCATGTGAGCTCCAAATGCAAAACAAATTACATATTTGAACTCCCCTCATTCTCCTCTACACTTCTCTCTTTTCAAAATCCAAAAATGAGGAAGTTCATTTTCGTGGGTACACCCCATTCAAAGAGAAAAGTACACCATTATGGAGCTTGGAGTCTCCTCTTTCCAACAAGGTAAAAATCTCCATGAAAGACCTCGTTTTTTTTCTCCATCCCTTGTTGTGACCGATTTTACCTCTCTCCCTTACCTTGTTTTTCTCTTGTTTTGGAGCTTTGTTTCAACCCTCCAATGGTGGAGAGAACACCTTCTTGAATCAAGGGCTAAAACCCCTCCTAAAAGCTTCAAAAGGTAAACCCTAGAAATTTGTTTAAAACATCTTAATGAGTTAGTATAAATCTAAGGGTTAGTATATTAATTATACTTGTTTTGTATGCTATGGGTGATGGGAATGGAGTTTGGCAACTCCATTCCCCACAAAACCGAATGGGACAAGAGAGAAAACAAGAGAAGAAATGGAAAAGAATGAAGAAATTATAAAGCTCAAGGTAAGAGCTCTTTACTAATGTTACCTTTTTATGCACTAGAGTAATGGAATGGGTAAACAAATAAAAGAACCTAAACTAATGTATTAGTATTGAAGTTTATGAAGTTTTGAGTATTTGTGAGTAAGTTTGAGTATTTGTGCATTAGTATGTGAATTATAGGCCTTGGAGCCAAGTGGTTGTGAATGAGTACTAGTATTGACGTTTGATGGAGTATTGGTGTATTTGGATGGATTTGTAATTTGCTTAGTTGCTGGTAGAACCCTTGTGGTTTGGCTAGAATAGGAATGATTTTGGCGATAATGAGAAGGTGTGGATAAGTAAGGAAAGTGGGTAAACTATGGCGAAATTTTAGTAGGAATTGTGCATTAAGAATGACTTGGTGAATGGGAGAACCAAGATGTGTATTGGGATTTAGTAGAGATGTTTAGAAACCATGGATAGGTAGTTGTAGTATGTGAATTTAAGGGTATAAAATCTGTAGCAAGAGGTATTGAAATGTGTTGGAGAAACAAGGGATAATTAATGTGTGAGACTTGGATGAGTGAGTAAGGTAGTGAGTAAGGCTTTAGGTTGAGTATAATGCAAATGAGGCTATAGAAGAGCCATAGGAATAATGGGAAGAGGAAATGAAAAATCTGTAGCATTTATTGGAGAAGGAAACATGGTAACAGGAGAGGAAAACTCTAAGTAATGGGTGGATGTAACAGATTTTTATAGAGGAGGATTAGACTAGTTTAAAATGCTTAATCAATGTTAAAACATGTTAGATTATATGTAGAAATATAAGGAAAGAGATTGGTAGAAGTTTAGAATTTATACAAGCTCAAAAACTTACATAAATCAAAATACTGCAACTAGTCCGGGTTGCAAACCAGGATGCAAACCCGGACTAGCAGGAAAAAACGACATAAGGTTTTTACAATGGGATGGTTCGGGTTTACAACCCAGCTGCTAACCCGGACCACCCCAAAATCATACCCGTAAGTTAACAAAACAAATTGTCCGGGTTGCAAAGTAGGACACAAACCCGGACAATGCAAAAATTTCACCCGAGAGCAAATTACATTGTGGTCCGGGTTTGAAAGTAGGAAGTAAACCCGGACCATGTCAATTTTACACCCGTAGCTTTTCCAAACAACTGGTCCGGGTTTTAAACCAGGGTGTAAACCCGGACCATGCACATTTCTAACCCGTAAGTTGTTCCAGTGGGTTGGTCCGGGTTTGTAAACCCGGACACTAACCCGGACCAACACAAAACTTGTCCAGAATGTATTTTAAAGCTAAACTAAAGTAGGGTAAGGGTGGGTAATGATATTATAAGTTAATTAAGACATGATTAATGATGTTTAAAGGTCATTAAGGCTATAAACAAGCTTAGAAAATAATTGTAAGTAAGTAACTTAAGTAAATGTATTTAAGTAACAAAGAGTTAGTAAGTATGAACTAGGAAACCTTTGGAAGTAATAAGTAAGGTTAGTTATGGATAATTAACCACCCAATTGTATGTATATGCTAGGATTCGAATAGTTGAACACCGAAGGGAGTCGGTGAGTTCCAAAGTCAACGGTGAAAGGTATGATTTCTTCATGCCCTGTATCCTAATCTGGTTACCCCGATTTGTGTGCTTATTTGACCACCTAAATAAGATAAATGCATGAATCGGACTATATTGCACTTACCTGTGCTTGACTTATGTTGTGCTTGATATTTATTGTCTTGAGCACTAGTTTGTATAATTCATGAAATATATGAATGATGATGAATGGTATTCGAACCTCGTATTGTACTTGTGTAATGTATTGTACCTCGTATGTATGTGTATATGTGTATTGTATTATTGTGGCTTGGATGTTGACTTGTGCTAATTCCTAACTATCTAACTCCTAACTTAAGTGAGTAAATTGGAATGAGTACAAGTCCGATATAGCTTCGGCCACGCGTGAGGATGCGGAGTCACAAGAGGTTGGCTGCAATTCCTGACTCTTAAACTGGTCCGCGGCCCAAATCCCTTAAATGGGTAGCATCCCGGATTGGTGAGTCAAGTAAATCCCGGTGGTGGGACGGAGTAGTCCCCGGGCCGGAGGTCCCGACGACTTAACATGAGTAAGAGTAAGAGTAAGTAAGTATGGATCCGTAAGTAAGTATGAGTATGAGTATGTATGTGTATGAAGTAACGAGTAAAAGAGTAATCTCCACCCGATTAACCCGGGTGGACCAATGAAGCTAACAAGAATTGTATATTGTGTATGTAATGAGTATGTGTATTTCGGAAGAAGGTAAGTATATATTGGATGGTTTATTGTATTCCTTGTATGTAATGTAGTGTATGTATGTATGCCTTGCATAAGTATTGTTGTACTGTGTATAAGAGCATGTATGCATGTATGTTTGAATGAAATCAACCGCATGTATTCGACCAAGTGGTCGGCGTACCCTCACTAGTACGCGGGGTATGCGGTTATCATGCTCGGCGAAAGCTGACCCCTTCGGGGGACATTTTTTAGTGTGCAGGTACCCGAAGCGAATGTGGTCAAGGCACGAGACCGGCGACTACATTGGATAGTAGTAGTAGAATGTGGAGGTGTATCAACTAGCACACCCCTTGTAGTTAGAAAGTAATGTAGTAGTGAGGAATGGGTAGTAAGTAGTCTCTTAGGGTGTATGTATGAACTTGGAAGGGATATGAAAATTGTATAAGGATCCTAGTAGACTCGGTTAAGTATATTGTATTGTATGGATTGAAGAGGAGTAAGTACTGAATGAAGTATTGTTGTAATTGATTGATGAATGGAGTATGTATTCTAGATGCGTAGTACTCGGGATTCCGGTCCATCAGACCGATTGTATGTAGAGGTAGTAGCCTTGTTAGTCACGTGGGTGACTAACGGCATTGTATCACCCATTGTATGTAAGTATATTTCCGCTGCGTGTATCTGATATGTATGGAGATTGGACGGTAAGCACTGTACTAATGGTAGGGGTGTTACACCGGGACCTTATGCCAGAGGTAAGTCCCGGACCCTTAATGAATTGAAACTCTCGGGTAGTTTTAGATGGTTGGTCCGGGACTTCATGCAAGACCTAGGTCCCGGACTAACAGTGATCTGCTACGACTGGAACATTTTTCATGCTCTGTTTCATTCTCTTCTTCCTCTAATCACTTCCCAATGGTTTCTAATCTTAATATTACATGTTTAACTACTTATCCAAGCATCTAAACTCACCTTAATCCCTCACCAAAATCAATTCCCTCAACCTACTGCTATCTCACCATTTCCACTGTTTCATTCTTTTCTTCCTTCTGTTGCAGAGTTCGAGCTGCTGCTGCTTCTGTTTCTTTCTTTTCTTTCTTTCACAAATGTTACCAGCTCCTAAGCAAGATAGTTTCCTCTCTAAATTTTGACATGGTGTCCCCTAAAACTTAAGGTTTTCACACATTCATTTGCTCACACATGAAAACTCATTCAACCTGCATCAGTTTATATATGTATACGCCTTCAGATGCAAACTCACGTTTACAGCAGCTCACCATTTGTTTCTTTGACAGATTCTAACTCAACAATTCACTAATGCTATCAATACCATTACACTCATTTCACTTATATGGCTACGGTAGTTCATATTTGCTAAAGAATATACTTACACACACACACACAGCACAAACTGAACAGAGGTAATTTACCTTGTTCTTGTTTTCCTTTTCTTATCTCTTCTTCTCGGTTTCTTGCTCTCCTTTCCTTCTTTTTCTTCTTCTTCTGTCCTTTCCCTCTCCACTGATTTAGCAATACAAGTTCTCTAAACTACAACCATATATTCACATTTCAATACACCATACTAATACACAATTTAACCCTAACCATTAGGTAAGTTCTAATATAGGTTTTAGGGTTTAGAATTATATTACCTTCCAAGAGTACAAGAGCTGTTTAGGATAGCTCAAGAACAAGGTTTCCTCTTCCAACAAAGCCAAAATCGGCTAGAATACAAGGGAACCAAACAAGGTTTTAGTTTCTTTTTTCGTTTTGCCCATAAGGCTAGAAAAACAATGGGGTTTTGAAGAGATTTTTACCTTTTGCCCATAAGGCTAGAAAAACAATGGGGGTTTTGAAGAGATTTTTACCTCAAAAGAACAAGGAGAACAAGGGCCTTCTAATGGTGGTCTTGAAGCTCCAAATGGGGTATACCCATAAAAATGAAAGTTGTTGTTTTTGGATTTTGGAAGGATAGGAATGTAGCTCTTGATGAGAGGATTCCAATGGTGTACTTTTTATAATTTTTGGAAGAGGTTTGAGGGAGTTACAAAGGAGAGAAGTTGAGTTTTGTGTGGTTTCTCTCAAATCACCATGGGAATCGCATGGGGAAGAAGAAAGGAGAAAAGAGAGAGTGAGGGGGTGCTGGTTCACGTGAGAGAGAATAGAGAATGGGGATAGGAGAGAGAGAAATGTGAGAGTGTGAGAGTAAATATGTTACTTTTTGCTTTTTAATGTTTTTGTCTCTTGTGAATAAAAAGAGAATAGGGATTGTGTGTGAGGGAGAGGTAAAACCGGACACACACACAGAGCATGGGGGTTTTAGAATTTTATTTACAATATTGGACACATAAGTTTGTGTTATTTATGTTTCTACCCCACAACTTCCCGTTTTTGACAGTTTTTACTAATTTCTCATTTTATTGATTTTATTGGTTCTAAAGCTTCACTAATATTTATTAGTGATTATTTAGTTGACCAAAATTGTTACGAGTCTATTTGACCCGCTTAAAGACATGTTTTCCCGGTTACCTCGAAAAACGCGCTTTAATGTTCATTAGTGATTTTAATCCATTTTAAGGATCCGTTTTCTTCGGGATTTGTTCCCTCATATTTATTTAGACTTAATTAAGCCTTTAGAATCCTTATAATACGCTAACCGAGGTCTCATACCTTCTATGGTTATTTAACGCTTATTTAGCGTTTTTCGCTTTTAAAGTGTTTCTTTATTTCTTTTGGATTTATTTTCCCTTACAAATACTTCTTAACCGTTATTAGGCTCTTAAATACCTATTAAGATAATTTAATCGCCATATTTAAGGTCGGGGTATTTCAGCAACAAACCGTGCGGCCTAAGGCCAAAGAAGCACGAAGAGTGTACAACACACTAACAATCACAAAATGTGAATTACAATGGAATAAGGAGTGAAAAGAGACTTAAGAAAGTCACTAGGACCAAAGCATAGAAAATGCAAGGTCATACAAGTAAAGAACACTTGTACTGAACCAGAAGAACTGGTATAATTCAGAAGCTATTGACAACAGAGGAAGTACTACAGCTAAGTAGTGACTTAACCTCGCCCGACAATAAGTCGGAGGAACTTAGCGAATAATCGTGGAAGCACAAATAGCATGTGCGGTAGATTACCAGAGAGCTGGTTACAATCTAAAACTAACTGAGTTCAAACACGGTAAAGGAATACCGCATTTGTTTAATAAACCTCATTCCCATAATAGACGGACAAAAGGTGATGTATAGCACTTTAAGGATAACAAGAAGGGTGAATAACCCAAGTTATCAGGGTCGCGCAGCAGAAGCTAGTGGGCCATAGCTAGGAGATTAATGTACCTAGTGAGTATAATAAAATGGCTATTAATGCCTTGAAGCCGGTTAGGCTAGAACCGAATTAATTATGAGTTAAATAAACTCATATAGGAATTCTTGGTGCAAAGACTAAACCATTGGTATGGTTAAGACCCTTTGACCAGAGCATATTATATAGTATACCGTAGTGAAGCTAAACGCTTCAGATTGCCCAAATTGATTAAACCAATGTTTAATAGTAATAACATATGGTAGATTACGTGGGCGTAATCCCTTTTAAGGGGGGTAGAGTGAAAACCGCATAATGTAAGTTTTGTGAATAAAACACATAAACCATAATGTGCATAGCACAAATAAGAATCAAATTATGATTGATACTATGTTAAATAAACATAAGTACTCATTCATATTGTAATTATGGTAATTAGGCATGAGAGATGCAAATACCATTGTGTAACCCCAGTGTAAGAATATTGGTAAAGAAGAGTAATGAGTAGTGAACGAAGTTCCACAAGTATAGTAGTCCGTCAAGTAATAGTGGTAAACGATTGTGAGTAATGGATGAACGAAGCACATGAGTAGCGTATTCGTAACTAGGTAAGTTATTGAAGCAAATTGAGGATAACTAAATTTTACAAGTATGGTAATCCCTAGTTAGAATATTGGAGAGTGATGGACGAAAGCAGTGAAGGTTGAGGAAATGAGCATTTAGGTATTGAATCTCGAAGTAAAGTATTTGGGAAGTAGAGTGAGGATAATTGATGGATTAAATTCCATCCCTTGGAGTTGTATGAATTTGTATTTATGACTAGATGAGTAAAAGATAGAAAATGGACAAAATCAAATTATGTGTTGGGAAGTCGAACTTGATCCTGATCAGATCAAGGGAAACCGAACACAAATTGGGGTGGAAAGATAATTCAACACTGATGCTGATCACATCAGGGTCGAATGATTCTTGAAGCTCCCCTCAAGTGGTCACAAGAATCACGCATAGGATAGAAGTAATGAATATAAATTGGACATTGGAGTTGTGTGCTATAGAGAGATTTCGAATTAGTAGTATGAGGATGTGTTGGAAGCGTATACCGGAGAAGATAGTAGTATGTCATATTGTATTATTCCAAGGGCAGCAGGACATAGAGGAGTCCTGTGTCTAGATGACCTGAGTGCCTGCGGGATTGTGTTGTGTATTGCATTGCTTTGGGGATAGCTTTGCACTGTACGTATGTATAAATCTTGTTTTGAGGAACCGGATGGTTGGTAGTAGTGCGGATCAGAGTAATTATTGTACATTGGTATGATATGGAAAGGAGAAACCTTGAGTAATTGATTTGGGAATTGTAAGGAGGGAGAATGTGTGGCTTTGGTATTAGACATGTAGGAATGAGTAAGTAAAGTAATCATATAACCTCGAACAACTTTGAGGACAAAGTTCTTAAGGGGGGTAGATTGAAATACCCTGAACTTAAATATAGGGATTAAAATTAATCTATATATATTTAAGAGCCTAATAATGCTTAAGTAGTATTGGTGAGGAAAAATAAATCCAAAAGAAATAAAGAAACGCTTAAAAAGCGAAAAACGCTAAATAAGCGTTAAATAACCATAGGAGGTATGAGACCTCGGTTAGCGTATTATATGGATTCTAAAGGCTTAATAATACCTAAATAATATATGGGAGCAACTCCCGAAGAAAACGGATCCAAATAATACATTAAAACGCTAATAGAGCTTTAGTGCACGTTTTTCGAGAAAACCCGAAAACGTGACTTCAAGTGGTCAAACGGACCCGTAAAAGTTGTGAATTATTAAATAATAATTATTAAGCATTTATGGAAGCTTAATAACCAATAAAAATAATTAAACGAGAAAATTCCGGAAAACGGGCCCGGTTAGTGAATAGTATCGAAACCGGGTAAAATAACGAGCGTTTTCTGTAAAAGACGAAAAACGCTCCAGCTAGTAATACTGTGTGGGCCAATTTTTAATCAGTCAAAAGCCCTCTCTCACACACACACGCTAATTAAATAAGAGACCAAAAAGTACAAAGCAATAAAGTGAAAAGCAACCCCTCACACTCTCTCACCTCACCTTTCTCTTTTCTCTTTCCTCCATTCTCCTTCCCAGCCGATCTTCCCCTCCTCTCTCTCTGTTTGGGCGATTTTTGGAGCTCCAAGGAGAAGCTTCAATGGCTTCTCATCTTTCCATCCATGCTCCACCTTCATTTGAACTCCAAAGGTAAAAATAACTACATATTTGAACTCCCCTCATCCTCCTCTACACTTCTCTCTTTTCAAAATCCAAAAATGAGGAAGTTCATTTTCGTGGGTATACCCCATTCAAAGAGAAAATAGCACCAATGGGTAGCTTGGAGTCTCCTCTCTCCATTAAGGTAAAAATCTCCATGAAAGAACTCATATTTCTCCATCCTTGCTCATAACTGATTTTTACCTCTTTGTAACACTCCATTTTCTCTCTCTCCTTTGAGCATAATATCAACCTTGCAATGGTGGTGGATTCACCTTCTTGAACCAAGGGCTAAAAACCCTCCTAAGACACTCCAAAGGTAAACCCTAGAAATCTTGCTTTAAACATTTCAATGAACTAGCATTAATATAAGGGTTTTTATATTAATTGCAATTATTTTGTGTGCTTGGACTCCATTCCCCATATGGCCGATTTGGGCAAGAAAGAGAGAAGAGAAGAAGTGGAAAAGAAAAGAGGAAATAAGAGCTTAAGGTAAGAGCTCTTTCTTGAATGGTGAATTTAATGCATTAGAGTAATGGGAATGGGTAAACCAATTTAAAGAACCCAAAATATTGTATTGGTATTGTAGTATTGGAATTTTGGGTAATTGTGAACTAGTATGTGAATTATAGGCCTTAGGGCCAAGTGTATTGTATATGTGTATTAGTATTGTGGATTGAGGAATTATTGATGAATTGGTATTGTATTGGTTGCTGGTAGGACCCTTGTGTGGGTGTGGCTAGATTAGGAATGAATCTGATGAGAAAGTGTGTATATGGAGAAGTTAGAATTGTAGGTAAACTATGGCAAAATTTCGGTAGGAATATGTGCATTTATCGATGACTTGGTGAATGGGAGAACCAAGGTGTGTATTGGAGTTAAAAGAGATGTTAAGTAATTATGGAATGGTAGTTGTAATGTGAGAAACAAGAAGTGTAAAATCTGTAGCAAAGCGTATAAAAATGCATTGGAGAAGTTAGGAAGAATTAGTGTGTAAGAATAGGTAAAAAGAGTGTTGGACTTGGGTATAGACATTGTAGTTGTTAGGGAATGAATTGGAAGGTAAGGTAATGCATTGTAGGCCTTGGAAATGGCATTAGGAGAGGAAGTCATGTATGGAGGAAGTGGGAGCCAAGATCTGTAGCAAAGTATAACTAGGAAAAACAATGTAAGTGCTGGAATGGAAGTGTAGGAAATAAGTGTGTGAATTAATATGAAAAGGAGTAATGAGTTGGTAATGGATTTGAGCATGTTTAGGAGCTTAATTAGGTGCTTAAACATGTAGGATTAAGTGTAGGAACATTTAGGAATTAACTAGGCAAAGTGTAGAATGTAACAGTTTTTGAAAAATGCAAAACCTGCTGAATTTGTAGCAGGGTCCGGGACTTAAGTCCAGGACTAAGTCCCGGACCAGTACACAGAAACAGACCGAGAGTTGATAACAGAGGGTGGTCCGGGACTTAAGTCCCATACAAGGACCCGGACCACCCCTTGAAAAATGGCCGAGAGTTCTTCAATTGACAGGTCCGGGACTTACCTCATGTAAGAGGACCCGGACCATAACCAAAAATCATTCGAGAGTTGCAAGGCCTTCTGGTCCGGGACTTGACATATGTACAAGGACCCGGACCATCAATAAAACCAGTTCGAGACTTATGCCTTAGGGTGGTCCGGGACCTAGGATCCGGACAAAGTCCCGGACCAACCCAAAATTTTTGAAAATAAACTTACTAAATGGCTTTTAAGGTAAGGAAGTGAATGGTAATGTTAGTATAAGGTAATTAGTACTTAATTAATGATGTTAAAGGGGTCATTAAAGGTATAAATAAGTTGGAGAATTAGGTAAGAGAGTAGTAAGTATATGAACATTAAGTTAAACTGAAACAATGGGACAACGGGGTAAGTACGGGAGTAGTAGTTATGTATGCATTGTGATGCTTAGCATTAATTGAACCATTTGACATGTAGTCATTGGTTCGAGGATAAGAATCAAGGAACAAGAGGGAACCAAAGGAACAAGGGAGCACCCGGTAAAGTAAATTCCGGTAAAAAGGTATGATTTCTTCATGCCCTGTATCCTAATCTGGTTACCCCGATTTGTGTGCTTATTTGATCACCTAATAAGATGAATGCATGAATCGGACTATATTGCACTTACTTGTGCTTGTTTACATTGTTCTTGATAACTGTCTTGAATAATAGTTTGTATAATTCTTGAAATATATGAATGATGATGAAGTGTATTGTATTTCGTAGTGTACTTGTATATTGTATTGTATTTTGTATGGATGTGTATATGAGCAGTGTATTGTGCATGTGGCTTGAATGAATGACTTCTACTAATTCCTAACTACCTAACTCCTAACATAAGTAAGGAATAAATTGGAATGAGTAGAAGTCCGATATAGCTTCGGCCACGCGTGAGGATGAGGAGACACAAGAGGTTGGATCCAATTCCTGACTCTTAAACTGGTCCGCGGCCCAAACCCCTTAAATGGGTAGCATCCCGGATTGGTGAGTCAAGTAAATCCCGGTGGTGGGACGGAGTAGTCCCCGGGCCGGAGGTCCCGACGACTTAACATGAGTAAGAGTAAGTAAGTAAGTATGTATGAGTATGAGTATGTATGCGTAAGTACTGTGGAACGAGTAAAAGAGTAATCTCCACCCGATTAACCTGGGTGGACCAACATGAGCTAACAAGGATGGTGTATAGTGTATGTATTGCGTATGTATTGTATATGTATTGTGTATTGCGGATCTCGGAAAGGTAAGAATGTATCTGATGGCGTGTATGTATGTATTCCTTGCGTAATGTATTGTAATGTTATGTATAAGAGCATGTATGCATGTATGTTTGAATGAAATCAATCACATGTATTCGACCAAGTGGTCAGCGTACCCTCACTAGTACGCGGGGTATGCGGTTATCATGCTCAGCGAAAGCTGACCCCCTCGGGGGAACGTTTTTAGTGTGCAGGGTACCCGGAACGGATGTGGTCAAGGTAAGAGACCGGTGGCTACACTTGGATAGCTAGATGTAGAATGTAGAGGTGTACTAAACGACACACCCTTGTACTTAGGAAGTAAGTAGTTGTGAGGAATGGGTAGATGTAGACTCTTAATGAGTACATAGGAACTTGGAGGAATCATTGTATTTGTAATTGGAACTTAGTAAACTCGGTTATGTAAATTGTATTATATGGTTATGAAGGAGTAAAGTATTGATTGGAGCATTGTTGTATTGATTGACATTTGGAGTATGTATTGTAGATGTGTAGTACTCGGGATTCCGGTCCATCAGACCAATGTTGTATATAGAAGTAGTAGCCTTGTTAGTCACGTGGGTGACTAACGGCATTGTATCACCCACTGTAAGTAAGTATGTATCCGCTGCATGACTCTGAAAGCACGAGGAGATTGGACGGTAATGATTGTATTAATAGTAGGGTGTTACAAGTAACCCACCTCCTTGGAAGACATCTTCCCATAGTTCATTCTCTCCCGTTTCCTTCCTGACTTAGTAGTACCATCCTTTTGACTAGGGGCATTTGCCTTGCTAACTGGTGGTTCCATTCAAAAATTGTTCAACCTCTCTACCACCAAAATAGCTTGTTTGATAGTGGGTACCAACTTCCTTTGGAGCTCGTTATGGGCCCACAACTTTAGCCCCTTTGTAAATGATAACTCTACATTTCTCGTGTATTTTGGGCAAATCACTCATGTTTGAGTTGAACTACGCAATGTCTTCACAAATCGTCCATGTCTGTGTCAAAGCCATAAGATAGTTTCTAGCCCGCCAATCAGTATCTTGTGGAAAAAATTGAACTTTGAGTACCACTTTGAGTTCACCCCAAGTTCTCATGACAGTCACGCTTCTCGCGGTCGTGGTCAAGTTTTGTCCTCAACCATTTCTGAGTGTGGACGTCAATATACGTCTTTGCAACGGTGAACTTTCGATCCTCCAGAGTTACCTTTGCCTCGAACCATTCTTTCATGTCACAGAGGAAATTCTCCAACAACTCAGAATCCCAATAATCCTGGTACACCATTGGATTGCGAATCTCAACCTTTTTAGGAGCTCCCAAGTGCTTATGAAGTAAAGCCTTAAGCTTATCATTTTCTCTTTTCAGCCACTCAAGCCAGGAGGCCTTCTTTTGTCAGATGGGTTCCTGATCAGGGTTGCCTGCGCCAGAGCTTTGTCTACTTGTTGAAACCCTTCAGATGGGATCCTAACTTGATTCCATCCGGCGTATCGAGTCACCCAGGGTCATGATCAAGCCCTTCGTTCTAGAATCCCTGTCGTTAAACTCTCAATAAAGCTCAAGACTTTGGTGTTCACCTCCAAAGACTGGGGGTTGTGATCTTGTATCCCTATGACTCGTTTCACAAGGTATAAGTCGTGAGCAAGAGATGCGGTTTGAGGTTTAGCCTTGCTTCTGGAGGTCATTGTCTAGTGCAGCTTGTGTCCCCGTAAGCTTTAATTCTCCACTTAGTAGCTTCAGCTTTCACGATTTGGTGAGCAGTTAGACGTCAAACCTCACACAAACGAAAACATGACCCTTAGCTGTCATACCAAAATTGTAATGTGCAACCTTCAAATGAGATAATTTCTCATGATATGACATCACAACACAAATATTCCATAAGCATACAAACAAGCATTCATAGGAATACAAGCAAACTAGCATGCAAGTTGACATGCGGACACAAGTCCTAGATGCTTTTGAAACACTTCATTCGACGGGGGCCTCACCGCCTAACATTCCTACTAGAGCACAGGAAGATCTACATGAGTAACTGAAATCATTACAATAGGGACAAATGAATAGAATATTACTACCTCTTTTATTCATAAAGTAAACTGTTAACATTTTCGTGTCATTACATATGACACAAATAACCCACATGAAAAGCTACGTGACAAAATGGACATGACACCTTACCTCCAAACTCAATTATCTATTTTCCCGTTAATAAACTGATTTCACACGATCTTCTACCCTTACGCCTTAAGCACTTGGTATCCTAATCCTAAACACGTACTCTTATTTTATGGGGACAAACGGAAGTAGATAATAAGACGAACCCTCGAGGGTGCCATTCTACTGCGCCATGGATCAGATCTTGAGAGAATCACGTTTAGCCATTTACACCAAAAAGAAAAAGAAGAAGAAAACACCCTCTCTCTGCCTCTCAAACGAACACAGTCTAATCTCCCGCTTTCTGTTCGCCTCGTTCAAAACCTTTTCCAGCTTTTTTCTCCCTCTTCTCTTTCCTCATCTCCTCTCTCTATCTGTTAGCGTTAGCGATAACGGTCGCCGTCTTCATCTCCACCATCTCAACCATCATCCCGCCATCACCATCGACATCATTACCACAACCGCCGACAACATCTCCTTTCTTCACTTCACCGCTTTTAGTTTTCATGAATTGATCTCAACCCGCTTCGACTCCATAAATTTATTTTTCATTCTTCAGGATCTATACACGAGCAACCCACCCCTTTCCTTACAGAGAATGATGAAATTCCAGTTTCTTCTAAGGTGGATCCCATCCAAATTCCTTAGGAGAAACCCTTGATTCATTGTCCTCAATCTTTTGACGCTTGCAAAATCATTTCCTCAGCGGCGCATATTCCTCAAATATTTTCACCATTACTTATCGAACCGGAATTCCTCAGCACTTTCCTGCCATCCCTCCATATCCTAATTATACAACTTTTAGAATTAATTCCACCTTTCGAACAGAAGATAACAAAATCTCTGGAAATTTTTTGAGCGTCCGTATTCATGTAACACATCATGGCGGAGATCATGAAACAAATCCTGACACGGCCGGTGCAATTAGCCGACCATGTCAGCAAAACAGCAGACGAAGCCATCCAATTCAGAGCAGAATGCATGGAACTCAAAACCAGGACAACCAAACTTGCCGAACTCCCGACAAGCCGCACGATCCTCAAGCGACCTGTACGAGCGCCCAACCCGTCGAATCATGGACGACACAAATCAAGCCCTGGAAAAAGCGGTTTCACTAGTCAACAAATGTCGTGCCCGATCCTGTTTCAAGCGCGTCTTCACTATCATCCCAAACGCCGCTTTCCGTAAAACATTCTCTCAACTCGACAACTCAATCGGTGACGTTACCTGGCTCCTACGTGTATCCTCCTCTGCCACAGCCAACGACGATGATGACGATTGCGACATCGGTTACCTTGGGCTACCCCCAATCGCCGCCAACGAGCCGATCCTGTGTTTGATATGGGAGCAGATCGCGAACCTCTCGTCTGGTTCGCTAGACGACAGGGCGGACGCGGCGGCGTCGTTGGTGTCTCTGGCGAGAGATAATGACCGGTACGGGAAGTTGATTATTGAGGAAGGTGGAGTGGGTCCGTTGTTGAAGTTGGTTAAAGAAGGGAAGGCGGAAGGGCAGGAGAATGCGGCCAGGGCGCTTGGATTGTTAGGTCGTGACCAGGAGTCGGTTGAGCAGATTGTTAGCGTTGGAGTGTGTTCAATCTTCGCAAAGATTCTTAAAGAAGGACACATGAAGGTACAAGTGGAGGTTGCCGGGGCGGTGTCAAAGATGGCGAGGAATAATCCCAAATGCCAGGATCATTTTGCGCAGAATAACGTGATACGGTTACTCGTTAGTCATCTGGCGTTCGAGACCATACCGGAACATAGCAAGTACACAATCATGACGAATCGGCACCAGAAAATGTCGTCGTTGGTTATGACTAAAGCAGCAGTGGTTGGAGCGAGTAATAATCTGGATGATGGGGGAATTTACGATGAGCATCTCGCGAGTCAGAAACCGGAAGCGTTGGTGTCACGCGGTGAGGGGGCGGGTCATGATCACGTGATTAGTAGTGATACCGTGAAGAAATTGAACATCGGTAGTGATATAAAGGGGAAAAGTGTGCAGAATCAGATCAATATTCGTCATCGTGGTCAACATCACCATCATCCGTTGACCGCCGGAAGTGGGGTTAAGGCAAGGGAATCAGAGGATCCCATCACCAAGGCGAAGATGAAGGCAATGGCTGCGGAAGCTCTATGGCATCTAGCAAGCGGAAACGTCTCGATCTGTAGGAGTATATGTGAATCGAGGGCGTTACTCTGTTTTGCGGTGTTGATGGAGAACGGAGCAAATGAGGAAATCAGGTTCAACTCGTCAATGGCGTTGATGGAGATTACAGCCGTGGCAGAGGAGAATTCGGACTTACGACGTACTGCGTTTAAACCAACCACACCAGCGGCGAAGGCGGTGGTGGACCAGCTGCTGAAGATAGTAACTGAGGCGAACTCTGAATTGCTTGTTCAGTGTATTAGGTCGGTGGGGCATCTGGCGCGGACATTCAGGGCGACGGAGACGAGGATACTGGGTCCGTTAGTGAAGCTGCTGGACGAGAGGGAGTCTGATGTGATGGTGGAGGCGGTGGTGGCGCTTGTGAAGTTTGCGTGCACAGAGAATTATCTCCACGGGACGCATTGCAGGACGATAATTGAGGCGGATGGGGTGAAGCATTTGATACAGCTGATTTACTTTGAGGAGCAGATGGTGCAGGTACCGTCGCTGATACTGTTGTGTTACGTGGCGCTTCATGTACCGGAGAGTCAAGTGTTGGCGCAGGAGGAGGTGATAATTGTGTTCGAGTGGGCGATGAAGCAGAATAACTTGATGGCTGATGAGGATGTCGAGATGCTACTACCGGAGGCGAAGGGCAGGCTTGAGTTGTACCAATCGAGAAGATCGAGAGGGTTCGGTCTGAAGACGTGAAGAAATTAATTCAACAGAAGATGGTTAATCAATTAGACCTGAAAAGATAACAAGACAGACAGACACTCTTCTTCATGCGATTGCGGGGGTATCGTTCAAATAGGTCTGAATTAAGATAGTTGTAATTAGCTGTTGATTTGGGAGTGGGTTCCCGCCGGAGCTGTAGATATCTGTTTAGTTGGAAGGGGGAGCTGAGATGTACAATTTTGGTAGAAATTGAGGGGAGCAGCAGAATCCCAGAATACGATCATCAGGTAAACGTTTTTTTTTTTTTCGGGTTTCATTTTGGCGTTCGGCCATTGGTGCTGGTGGGTGTGATCACACGATGGGTAGATGTTGATGCAAAATTATAAGCTTCGATATGAATCAAACTATATACAAGCGAAAAATTCCGAAACTTCTGTCTTTTGTTGAATGCATGTAGCTGTGTAGTTAACGAATGAATGCCAAAATATGTTGGCTGTTTTTGCTCACCGGAGGTGAGCTTTCGGCTACTTGATCTTACATTGTTTTTCCCAGCTTCTCTTGGTGTTCATTTAGAGCATGTTTATTACATTATCGTATTTGGTGTTGAGTTATCTCTGATTTTCAATTTTTTGTTCTAAACCGTTGATTGAGAACCGCAATTTGTTTATATCCTTCACTCCTCTCTAGATCTGTACAAATTTTACTATTCTTTTCGTTTGAAACTACCATGTTTTAAAATTTAACTTAGGATTAACTTCAGTCAAATTTATCTCTTTCTGAAACGTATATTCTGTCGGAATATGTTAAATACTATTGTACAGATCATTCTAGATTCAAAGGTTGTTTGAATTTTTGTATTGATTGTTCATTTTGATAGAAAAATTACACATGTTAGTATAAATTGTTCAACTTTATAGGATGCTTGTTCAAATTAATTGTGAAAATTGTTCGAGGATGTACATAAATATCATACAACCGGTTGTATGATAGTCGGCTTGTCTGTTTAGTAGTAATTTGTTTCTCCTCGGTCTTTTCGGTAACAACCTTTATTTTGTTTAAAAAACAACTCTATTTGTTTTGGATAAGGTTTCCGTTGTAGGCTGTCAATCTTGACAAAAACCGAAATCTGACCTGAAACCGACACGCTAAAATGCAGGTTTGGTTTGCAATTTTAAATCAAAAATATTTTTTGGGTCGGGTTTGGGTTGGGTTTGACCTGACAACCCAATTTCAACCCGCAATCTGTAAATATTTTTTAAAAAGAAAAGAAAATATATATATTCTTATAGTTATACGACATAAACCTAAGTATATCAATCATGTAACCATTTATATTTGATGATTTTATATGTTACGTTATGTTATATTGTATTGGTGATTTTGTGTAGAATGAGTATTGACAGTACAATATTTTTAAATTGGGTTGATTTTGAGTTGTTTTCGGGCTGAATTTGGGTTGATTTTAGGTTGATGTTGGGGCGTTAGGTCAGTTTCGGGTTGATTTCAGGTCATCAGGTCAGTTTCGGGTTGATAAATCATAACTCGTTTCGGGTTCGGGTCGATTTCGAGTTAAGGTGAAACATGAGCAGGTCATGTTCGAATGGAAGTCAACCCGATCCAAAACCCAAAATTGATAATTGCTCTGTCAAAAATACAAGATTACCCTCTCACTATTTTCATAATTTACAAGTTATACCAGTAGCCACATTGCACTCCTACTACGCCATTGTCTTCCTCCCCACAAATCCTCCACCATCATCACGACAAAGAAGAAACCCAGTTTGGTCAGAAAACCAGTCCATGACTTGGCAAAGAAAAAACCTAGCAACCAGGAGCGACATTAAGGGGTTGTTTATTGCTTTCCATCTTCCTTCACCACCACCAACAGCAGCTGTAAATTTCGTTTCCCAAAATCTTGAAAAAAAAAGAAGAAATTTTGCTTTCCAATTCTCTCCCTAATTTAGGTGATATGCTACTACTTCCCGAATTAATGAATCAACCAATTTAATTGTCATCTTATCTTCAATATCTCTTCATTACCTCTTTAAAGGATACGCACATCTTTCCTCTTCTTTCTCCGGGCCTTCCTCTCGGATGCCTGTTCCGAACAAGGACTGGCGAATAAGGGACATACATGCTCCACCTTGGTTTCATTTTCTTCAATCTCTGTAAATCATCAAACCCAGCTGACGAACAAGGGTGTGTTTCTGTAATCTCAAAAAATAAAGGTCCTTACAAAATAAAGGTCCTTTATTGTCAAGCTATAGATTATAATTTGTTCGATATGACTTGTTTAGCGGTTTTGTAGTATTTTCTGGTAGTTGTTCTCTGCTGTCATATTTGTAGTATAATGTAATGGTTATTTTGTGCTAGGGTATTTGTAACTGTTTTGAAAGTTGTAGATTGACAGTGACATTTTTGCAGTATAAGTTAGTTAAGTTAGTTATATACAGTGTGTTTACCGTTTTCTATACTACAATTATAAATATCAATTTACTGTACTCAAATCTTAATAAACTTAGTACAAAAAAAGTTAATAGAACATAAACTACTATTTGAACAAAATTCAATGTATAATGAATATTATTATGTTTCTATTTTTCACGCGGTCTCCAGACCTCTTCACCCGATCCGTTCACCCGTTATCTATTTTAATATATAAAAAATATTTATGATAAAATGGAGTATTAGAACACAAAATAAGGGAAATTAAGGAACTAAGAAATTGTGGAACGAATTTCAGGGTCGTCTTCATTATCTTCACTCACGGTAATTTTGCAACCCTTACTGGCAACAAGGAACATCCTTGCTCTGCGCATGCCCATTCTCTTCGATCACGGTAATTTTGCAACTCCAACTGGCCAACAAGGAGCATACATGCTCTGCATTTCTGTTCATCCTCTTCACTCATGGTAATTTTACAACCCTAACTGGTGAACAAGGAGAATACATGCTTTGCGTCTTTGTTCATTCTCTTCACTTACGGTAATTTTTCAACCCTAACCAGCGAACAAGAAGCATACATGCTCTATGCTTCTGTTCATTCTCTTCACTAATTTTTCAACCCAAACGGACAAGAAGAGGCAATAGCATTATAAATTTCCCTAGAGCCATATATGTATATATGAACAATCAGAGGCAAATATGTAAAAGGATGGCATTTATGCCAGACATAATTTTCAACCACTTATGCGACATATATACTGTAAAGAGCGAATCACCATGGAGGGATAATTGTCCTTGACCCATTCTAGACAAAATTCTAATCATTAGATTAAGAAATATAATAATGGACCGACCAAATTATATATAATTTTTTTTCATTATAAACTTCCAAGACTTTTAGAGTAATGATGGTGTCCCCTTCTTTCAAACAGTTGTATTCTTCTTTCTTTTTACCCCACACCTAAATAAATCTTTTCATGTTGATAGATATGGTGTTGTTGTACAAATTGTGGTTTAGTTGGTTTGTAAACACGTGTTATAGTGAATAAGTATTACATGTTTTGTTACACCTATTGTGAAGTGTTTTATTTTTCGCTTATATAAACAAATAGTAACACAAAATTCAAAAAGTTGTTTATACAGATGTTTAGGCTTTTATTAATTCATTTATAATCATCCGTACACTCACCAATAAACAATGAAGTGGTGTACGACAAAAGATATTTGCCACCTATAATTATTGTTAATGTTGTTATTATAATTATTATTAATTTATTATTATTATTATTAATTATTATTATTATATTATTATTATTATTATTATTATTATATTATTATTATTATTATTATTATTATTTGCACATACGTGGCGTTATCGTGTATTAGTACCAGTTTTTCACTGAAGTTGATCCAAATTTCCATACACGAAATATCTTCATATTCATATAAAATTTATATACCCTTCCACAACAAGTATCCAATTAACACAAATAATGTATCAAATTCTTAGCAAATGAATGTCGGTTGTTTCATGTAATACCAAAAAGCTAAAAACTAAATGTTTATAAATTATAACTTTGAACCCTATTACAAAATACCTACAAATTGTACTTTAAATGTCTTCACGAATGTAAATTAAAGCTATTGTATTAATAATTATGTGCAAAATAAGTTTATGATATACTTAAGACATAATATACAAATATCACACTTTCGTTAATCTAATACCAGTGGAAAATCTACATTGTACTTCCAATAACTTGAATGTACTTTTTTATTTTTATAAATAGAAATAATGTTGCTTGTAATATAGTATTACATGGATCATATTATGGTGTTTCATTTTTCATTATTAGGTATGTTTTAATATATGTTCAGGTAAAATGTAAAAAACACAAGAGACAAGTAAAGAAATTGGATTACTTGTTTTTGCTTAATAGGTGAATTTCAACAAAATATTTTTCCTATATTCTAGTGACTAATAAATTATAATTATACAAATTTTAGTAAATATGTAAAGAGAGTAATACTAGTGTCAAGTAAATAAACATTTTCAAAAGAGGGGAAGAAATTTAAAAAATGTAGCAACACTGGAATAAATTTAAAAATATATTCTTGAAATGAATTATGTAATTAATAAATATTAATTGTATAATCTCATTAGGGGATAAAAGTTAAAAGTATAGGTACATTTAAATAGGGGTTGCTCTGGCGCAGCGAGGCTTAGGGGTAGGTGATTGTGGTCTCTATGAGGGTCGGAAGGATTGGTTTCATGCTTTTGTGTCGTGTCCTGCGGGGGCTGCTGGGAGGCTCGTTGGACCTCCTTGCAATGTTGGGTCGAGGGGGCCACGGTGTCGATAGATTACTGACTGGATGAGTTGATTGGGCAAGTCTCTAGGTTGGCACTAGCTGATGTTTTGGTTAGGTTTTGGGCTATCTGGTGGGCCCGCAACGATGTGCTTCATCGGCAGGGTGGTTCCTTCTTGCTTTGTTATGGGTGCTCTAGAGTATGTGCGCCGCTTCCAGGAGCTGGTGGGAATTAAGTGTGTAGTGAAGGATGGGCCTCGAGTTTGGTGTCCACCTCCTAGGGGGTGGGCTAAGGTGAATACGGATGCGGGTCGGGGGAGGGAGGGAGGGATGAGCTCTGGTTTTTTGCAGTGGTGGTGCGAGATGCGGATGGTTGTTTATTACGGGTGGGTTTATGGTGGGATTAGGCCTTGCTCTCTCCTACCTTGGTAGAGGCCCATGCGGTGGCGCGTGGTGTGGAGTTGGGAGACAGTTAGTGTGTGGTCTTCTGGTGGTGGAGTCTGATTGTCTCCCAGTTATTCGTTTTCTTCAGTCAAGCGCTCCTGTTGACCTGATAGTTGATGAATTTCTTCACCAGCTAGTATGTGATAGTAAGAAGTTTGGGCTGTTAGGTGATCTTTTTGTAAGACGGGATGGTGATTCTGTAGCCCGTTTCTTAGCTCATTCTGAGTTTTGTTGTGCTTAGAATGTTATTGTCTGGCTGTCTAATTTTTCTAGAACTCTTGTGAACTGATGTTGGCTGATGTGAAATCGAAATCCTAAATTTTCTTTGCGTTCAAAAAAATAGGTGCATTTAAATAAATATACACATTATATAATTATAGTAATTAAGAACTAAAATATTTTGAAATTAATTAGATGAAATTAAATAAAATATAGGCATAACTACCCTTATTACTTGATTAAAAACTGTAAAAAATAAAAGGACACATCCTATACGAGAACCTTTCACGGAACTTGTATTAATTCCATGAAAGGATGACTAATTCTTGCGTAAAAGTAAAACAAAACTTAGATAATGTTTCTTGTTATAGACACAATTAAGTGAGATTTTGGTTGAAATTATGGTATTGCTACCTCAATATGTTGCCTATTGTTTTTAAATAATGGTAAAACTATATTATTGCTAGAATTTTGCTCCATGAAATAATTACAACAATATTGTGTTTTTAGGGCAACTTCTAGACTATCAATTAGTGCATTTTAAAGGTTGCACTTAAAAGTTACAACAAATAGGGCATAATTATGGTACACTACATGACCATAGCAAAAGGTGCACAGAAAAAAACTTGCACTAACAGATAGTATCAATTGGAGCAATTACTTATATCGCCCTATCTAATGATGTCACCTTAAAAACAAACATACTACACAAATTATCAAACGGGGCAGAGCAAAACTTTTGCTCTAATAGAAAATATCTATAGGTGCAACATTGGAGGTTGCAATACTTGATGTTATCTAATAGTGCAACATTGGAGGTCGCACTAATAGTGTATTAAATTTAGTTATTTAAAATATGATCAACAGGTGCGAAAAAAAAAACTTACCCTAATATAGACTATCTGTTGGTGCACATTTTCGGGTGCACTAATAGGCCATATCATTTGGTGCAATTTTTTTTCTATCCCCCTATATGTATAATGGTCAAACGGTTCCAAATGAAATATTCACTCCAGTATAGAAAATCTAATGGTGCATATTTATATTTTGCACTATTTGTTACTGTCTGATAGAGCAACTTAACCTTTTGCACTATCTGTTATTGTCTGATAGTGCAACTTTTCTTTAGTTGCACCAATTGCATTAAATTTCATTTTTTTAAAATGCTCGGTGTTCTCCTATTCTCTTCGAACCCTAATTATTCTCCTCTTCTCCATCTTCACGAACGGTAGGTTTATCATCTTGCCGGTAGGATCTAGGCGATGGCTCCGGGGCAACAACGCATCGTACTTTCTAGGGAGATACTACCGATCGTTCTTGTAAACCAAGTGCGAAGCGACATCCTTTTCGACCCAAGCCTTATTCAGTTGATTGGTTCCAAAAATTCATTGCCAAGTCTTTAGCAAGTACGCCTATTCCGATAGTACAGAGGAGCGCCCTCTTCTAACTTATATCTGTTTTTCATTCCGGAAGCAGGTTCTCCAAGGGAGTAGTGATTTCCGGTGAAGCCTGCAATCATCTCACGGAAATTTGCAACTCTAACCTGGTGAACTTCTTGCGCCTTGATAGATTTGAATTTTGACAGTCGTCTGTCTGGAAAGGTTTTTAATTTTTTCAGAAGTAAAAAGACTTCCGGCTAGTGGTGCTCTTCAGGGGATACGTTTCTGAACTTTTGTCGTGGTTGGCATCACCGAGGTGTTCCACCGATCAATGACAACGCCACCACAACTTCTATCCTTGGAGCTTACGCCCGGGAGTAACGGGGCACCGTCCAGAGTTTGAATGAAAACATTGTCTGGTACTGTTGAAATCTCAAATCTCTGGCGTCCGAGCCCAAACTTCAAATGACTGTAAATCCCGTCACCCGGGCCACCGTCCAGTGTTTGTGCAACTATACAGAGGCCAATGATACTGTTTTCTTCAATTTCTAACTGTTGATTAAAGATATGTTCCTGTGTCACTTTACTCATTTTATTCTGCCAATTGCTGGTATTTTCTTCTTGCAGCATCGGAGATCTTTCCATGATTCTTGATGCTATCTTAAAGACGAAGTCAAGAACAGTTTTAACTGACATAATCAACAAAAATGGTAGTTTGCTGGCATTAGCTTTGCATGCTATTTTGAGATTCAGCCTTTGTTTGGTAAAATATATCTACATTATTCAAATAGGTTGTGTGGACCATCTGCTCTGTGGAGATAATGTATTGCTCTTCTTTCAGCACATTTTATACTATTCTACTGCTGATGGTATGCCAAATTCTTGTAAACTTAGCATTTGCTAATATTTCTCACTGAGGTATTTTCTAATACTTCTACTCTTACTACCTCCTTAACATAAATTCCATTGCCAGTATGTAGTGTGGAAAACTTCCTTTTGTTCATTTTAGAGATTGAGTATACTTTTATCATTTCACCGTGTTCCTTTATTTTTATTGTGTTTTTTTTTGATAAATATAGGAAGTACTTGTAATTGGTTGGTTGCCTTATCACTTGTTATTTTGTTGCCTAAGTTGTTGGGGCTACCTTTGTCAGTGTGGTTCCATGGAGCTAAAAGAGACAATAAATTCTGAATATCATTATCGCTAATTATTGTTATCACTTGCTCTATCTCTGGATGTGAAAGATATTTTGAGGAAAGCTTTCTCTGTGATCTTATATAACTCACAGGCATAGTATCTGTATCATCTGGATTTACCCGCTCTCATTGTTGATCAACTTGAATCTCTTTATGTTCAGATCCTTCCAAAACTTTCCTCCCAAACTCTACATGCATTGCTGACCTCTAATTATTGTGGGTGTTAGTGAAGAGAAAAGGTAGAAGTACTGTCAAATGAAACTTTTATTAATGTTAACTAAACTAATTATTGCTTCTGACTTGTATAATATAATTCGATTCTTGTAGATTTCTAGTGGTAGTATTTATTGAAATACCCCGTAATTAAAAACAGTGATTAATTAGGCTAATTATATTTTTAAAGGCTTAATTACACTTAAATAAATACGAGGGAACAAATCCCGAAGAAAACGGACCTTTAAAATGGGTTAGAAGCATAAAAGAACCTTAAAGCGCGTTTCCCGAGGAAACCGGGAAAACGTGACTTTAAGCGGGTCAAATAGACTCGTAATAACTTTGGTCAACTAAATAGTCACTAATAAATATTAGTGAAGCTTTAGAACCAATAAAATTAATTAAATGAGAAAATTCCGGAAAACGGGTACCGGTTAGTGAAAACTGTAACAACCGGTAAGTTGTGGGGTGAGAACGCAAATAAAGAAACTTAGTGTGTCCACTTGTGTAAATAAAAGTTAAAAAAATCTGTTGTGTGTGTGGGTGTGGGCCGATTTCCCCTCCCCCACTCTCACTCTCTTATCTCCCCTTATTTGCTAAAGGACAAAACTAATAAGTAAAAAGCAAAAAAATTAGACTCTCTCTCCTCACTCCCTCTTCACTCACGTTTTGCACCCTTCTCTATTCTCTCTTTTCTCCCTTCTTCTTCTACCTTGCGACACCAATGGAGAAAGGAAGAAACTCACACAACTCCCTCCTTCTCTCATCTTGTTAACCCACTAATCTTGCTCCAAAAATTACAAAATTAGTACCATTGTAATCCCCTTGCAAAGGAGAACACTTCCCTCCTTTCAAAAATCCGAAACCTCCACTTTCATTTTTATGGGTGTCACCATTTGGAGATTTGAAGCCACCATTAGAAGCACCTTCACCTCCTCTTCATCTTGAGGTAAAAAGAAGTTTGAAAATTCATTGTTTCTAGCTCTCATGGGCATTTTAAGAATTTTCAGTTTTTGAACTCTTGGCCTCTTTGTTCCAGCCGATTTTGGCTTTTGTTGGGCTAGAAATCTTGTTCTTTCACTAGCCAAGAACTCCATCTACTCATTGGAAGGTAACACTTTTTCTAAACCCTAAAACCTAAATTCTAGGGTTAAGTATAAAATGAATGCTAATGGTATTGTGTATGTATTATGGGCTGTAGCATTTTGTTGTGTGTGAAACCCATTGAAACCGAGAACAAAGAGAAAAGGAGAAGAAAAGAAGAAGAGGAAAGGAAAGAAAGAAAAACTAACAAGACAAGGTAAATACCCTTACCTTGAGTTAGTTTGTAAATTGTGTTGTAACAGTTTTTGGAGAATCAAAAACAAGTAATGTGTATGATAATGAGTAATGAGTATGTTGAGGTATAATGAGGAATGGTATTGAAACAGTTTTGAAGTTTTTGAATGAAGCTTATAAACTTGGGAAAACCTTGGGTAGTGAATGTGTATGTGTGCAGGATTTTTATGGATGTTGTAGTGGTATTGAATTGTGAGAATGATGTATTGTGTAACAGGTTGAGAGAATGAGTATTCGTGAGCTGAAATAATGTGTGGAGAATGTTAGAAATATAGGGGAGGCTATGCCAAAATTCATTTAGGAATTTGAGGACTTAGGCACATTTGTAACAGATTTTGAAGAGTGTAGAAATGGGTGGTCTAGTAGTTGTAACAGATTTTGAAAGAAGTAAGTTAAGAGAATGGAACTAGGATGCGAGTAATGTATTTTGGATGCTAGGAATAGCATTAGTTGAGGGAGTATTGGAGTATAAGAGTTGAGAGGAAAATCTGTAGCAAGGAGAGAGGAGAACAAAAATCTGTAGCATTAGGGTAAAGGAAAATAATGTAAGTGTTGAATAGAGATGAGGAGAATTGTGTAGATTGTGTAGGAATGGGGTAACAAGTATGGTGGGTGGACTAAGGTGATTTAGAGTGTCTAAATAGTGCTAAATCATGTGGGGAAATATTGGCAAAGATTGGAGAAGCAATGGGTAAAGAATGCAATTGAAAACAAATTTTAAAACTACAGTACTGGGGCCGACCGGACCTGCGACCGGACTTGCAAGGTCGGTCGGGCCCAGGTTTACAAAGGCGGGGAAAGCTTCTGGAGTCGACCGGACTTGCGACCGGACATGCAAGTCCGGTCGGACAGAAAAATTCTCCCGTCTGTAACCTACTGGAATGGACCGGACTTGCGACCGGACATGCAAGTCCGGTCGGCCAGAAAAATTTCCGTAATGCAACCTACTGGAATGGACCGGACTTGCGACCGGACATGCAAGTCCGGTCGGCCAGGAAAATTTTCGTAATGTAAGCTACTGGAATCGACCGGGCTTGCGACCGGACATGCAAGTCCGGTCGGGCCAGGAATTTTCGGTGCAGATAGCTACTGACTTGGACCGGACTTGCGACCGGACTTGCAAGTCCGGTCGAGTCTTCAAAAAAAAAAAAAAAAAAGAGTATTTTTATAATATGATTATAGCAATCATATGGACATGTATATACTATATATGCCTACATACACATATGCATGTACATGTAGTAGTACATAACAAATGAAATAGTAAAGGTAAGAAGTAAAAATAAGAGGTGAGAAAGGAATGGTTTAATAACCAAGTAAGAAAGTAAGGAAGTAACAAGTATACATTGTAGGTACCAATGTAGGAGCAAGTTAGATCAATAATAGATCATTGATCATAATACTCCATGTATGTATAGGAATTCAATAGTTGATCATCAAAGGACCCGGTAGAACGTAAACGACGGTGAACGGTATGATTTCTCATGCCCTGTATCCTAACTTGGTTACCCCGATTTGTGTGCTTATGTGATCACCAACAAGATAAATGCATGAATCGGATTATATTGCACAAATGTGTTGAACTATATGTTCTTGTTTATTCTTCTGAACTAGTTTGTATAATTCATGAATGTGAATGAAATGAAGTGTATGTGCAAGTATGAGTACTTGTGTATTGTAGTATGTATGGAAAGTAAGTATGGACTTCTACTAATTCCTAACAACCTAACTCCTAACATGAGTATGAGTAAAATGGAATGAGTAGAAGCCCGATATAGTTTCGGCCACGCGTGAGGATAAGGAACCACAAGAGGTTGGAACCGAATCCTGGCTATGATCTTTTCCTTGGACCAATTCCCTTGTATGGGTAGCATCCTGGATTAGTGTGCCATCTAAAGCCCGGTGGTGGGAGATAGTACTCCCTGCCCGGAGGTCATACCGACTTAACTGGAAGTAAGTATGAAGTATTGTATTGTATAGGTCTTGACTATCGTAAGTCATTGACCCGGAGTAAAAGAGTATTGAACATCCGATTAACCCGGGTGTGTAATAAGGCTAACTGGACCTTTGTATGTATTGGAGAGTTGTGTCTCCGTAATGCGGTGAGTATTCGGTAAGTATAACGGTTGACTTGTATTGTCTTCCATGCTTGTATGTATTGTATGAATGTATGCCTTGAAATGAATGTATTGAATTGTATTGTATAAAGCATGTATGTATGTATGTATGAAACGAACCGCATGTATACGACCAATTAGTTGGCGTACCCTCGCTAGTACGCGGGGTATGCGGTTATCATGTTCAGCGTAAGCTGACCCCCTCGGGGGAATGTTTTTACTCCACAGGTACCCGCGAGGCGTGATGGTAGAGTAAGGGCAGCATGTGATTCTTTTGGATGTAGTTGGTAGTATTGAAATAGTGTACCGAGTTGTACACGGCTAGAGCCTTTTGAGTAGCCGGTGTACCATGTGGTACACCTTTTTGGGATGATGAATTTTACTTGGATAGTAAGGAGAGGTTGTATAAACTCTTCATTTTTGGGAAGTATCATTGGAATGTAATTCATATATATTTTGGATACTCGGTAATCAATTGTAAACTAAGTATTTGGATTGTAAAGTAAGTAGTAGGTATTTGATTTGTTCTAATCGTCAGACTGAGATGGTAAGTAGTATAGCCTTGTTGATCTTGGATGGTTAACGGCATTGTATCACCCGCCGGGAGTAAGTAAGTATTCCGCTGCGAACCTGGTAATTATGAGCATGATTAGAGGAGTAAGAAAGGATTAGCGGTTGGGGTGTTACATTTATAGTGGTACATTCTGTAGTTTGGAGCTCATTGGTAAGTTAATTCCTCATATCCTTCTTTCACTTTCTAAATTTGTTTGTGTCAGAATCTAGATCCCCTTGAGAAGTTTCCGTATCAGTTTCACATTACACAGGATGAGTCTTGGGCTTTCAGTTAGTCATTATTCTTTTTCTCATTTGTTTTGTTTGATATACATAGGGAGAGAGAGAGTTCATATTTGATCTCTAGGTGAGATTGTGACATTTGACATGCTACTACTCATGCTTTGGTGATGAAGAAGATAATAAAACAAGTACAATCACCCAACCAAGATCTATCCCTCGTGCGGTGAGTCTGATTACTGATCACTGATCCATTGAAGCAATTTGGGAATTAATATATATTATGGATTCCATTCTCTCATGATGATCAGGTTGCTAGAGCCGAAATGATACAATCTAGAAAGTCAAAATAAACACATCCGAAGTATACTACCAATATATGGCTGAAGGATACTGAATTGACATCAACAGGGATTAATGAAAATATACTCTTATTGCATATGAGTAATTACTATATCTCGTAATACATCTATTAAGAAGGTTAAAATTGGTGTGTTGGTTGGAAAACCTTGAATCATTTTTACATTGTCTGCAACTATGGATGAGGCAGAAGCATCATTTCCTACAAACTATCTCTGTTGTTACACCTGGTCCACCTATTTGTACAGTGGCGGAAAACTATCGTTTTGAGCCTGCATTTGTTGAGGTACAAAACATCAGTAAAAAGTACACTGTCATTCTATGATGTTGGAAACTCCTAGCTAAGGCAAATCTTAACTGAACAGGGGAGCAAATTGGTGACTGATATAGGAAAGATGATGAGTGTTCAGCTTGTTGTAGAAGGATCAATGAATAATTTTAACCCTTATTTCAATTGCTCCTGGAGGATACTTTACTGTAAGTGATCCACTTCAGCAGATGAAGCTAAATATTGGAACTGGTTTTGCCTACATCATTTGACTGAGCTAGTCACTTTCATATCTTAATTTGAGGATAATATTTCCAATTGACCTAGTTGAATATAGATTGTTCTTTCATGTCTGTCTCTCTGAAGCACTTGATTTGCTATTGGAGGGTGGATTCATTTTGGATATGAGGGTTCACATGATTACTGGATTGAGAATGGTGAGTGTATAATACAAGCAGCTCTTCCAAAGAAAGAGTGCACTTTCTTTAAGCTTTTGGTGGCACAAGTTGTGTTTTAATGCCAAGGGAAAATGCAATACCTATTACTACCCGTTTTGTGGAGTGACTGAAGAATTAAAAGTGTTCTTGAGTGATATTTCTGAGATCTCACTGAAGGTATGGTGTAACATGTCATGTTTCAGAGTTTCTGAGCTCTTGTTTTTGTTGTCTATATATTATTTGGATTTCATGAATTGTCTGAGATCAAGATACAACCATGAATGTTCATTTCTTACAGAAATCAAGTCACCATCATCCAGTCCCGTCTTTTATACATTGAAGGAGTGCGCAACATGAGTGGATTCTTCACTTGATCTACCATCATGCTCCACTTGTTTGGCAGAGGATTCTTCACTGGATCAGTGGGTTTGATCTTCTCCGGTAGTTAATCTTATCCACATATACATGAATAGTGTTTGATCTAATGAAGTAGTTGTGCAAAACAGTTGTTATGTTCAGTGGTAGTTGTGTAAAACAGTTGTAATGATCAGTGCTAGTTTGGTTGCAACTTTCAATGGGTTGTATGACACAATTTGTGGAAAATAATAATATATAATATTTGACTCATCTTTTTGTATTTTTTATGTTTATTAATATTTTAATTGATCAAATAATGAAATTATTAATATTATGAACAATGTGGATTTTTTTAAAAGCTGAAAGATCAAATAGGGCATTTATTTTTGCACCAAATGTTGTACTAAATAGAGCAATATATAGATTATGCACTATTAGTATGTACTCAAATGGAGCATGTCTACAAACTCGCTCTAATTGTTTGTATGCAAATAGTGCAAACACTGTCAAATGCCCTATTTGTGTTGTTTACCCAATAAACATAACCCGGTTTTGATATAGATTAAATGGGGCAACATACTTATATTGCACAAATAGAGTGGCATCATTTAGTGCAGCCAAACTAATGCCCTATTTCTTAAACATCAAACGGTGCAGTATATAGTTTATGCACTACTAGTATGCCCTCAAATGGTGCATTTTTAAAAGTCGCCCTATTTGTGCTGTTTTTATCAAACTAGGCACGTAGAGAGTGTTGCTCTTTCTCCTATTGATCAAATGGGGACAACTTTCTTATCTTGCACTAATAGAGTAGCATCATTTGGTGCAAGTAAAAATGGCTCTGTTTGTTATTGATCAATTGGTGCAACTTCCCTATCTTGCACTAATAGAGTAGCATCATTTAGTGCAACTAAAATTGGCTCTATTTGTAATTGATCAATTGGTGCAATTTTTATTGCACTAATTGTTCATGTCAATTAGGGCGAAACAAAACGTTGCACCAAATTGATTATTGGTGCGAATCAACTAGTGCAACCTTGGGGCAAGATTAATTTTGCTCCAATTACTCTATTAGAGCAATATTATGATCTATTGGTACAACTTTTATTGCCCCAGTTGAACTCATATGTTGTAGTGTAAGGAGACCTACGTAGTGTGAGTGTTATTTCAGTTTGAGATAAGACAAAATGTTATCCTCTCGTCATGTGATCTAATCTGGGCTTTATGAATTTGATTGATGCTGCTTTAACAATTTGTTCAACTTCTTACAATCAATTTTTAGTACTAGCTAGCTCTTGCTTTCGAAATCTTTTAGTACTAGATCTTTTATTATATATTGATGACTTAAATCCTCTCAGTTTTTTTTGGAAAGTGTAAATCCTCAAAGTCAAATAAATACCACATTGACAGAGTAAAACAAACGAATAATGCGCCAAAATAGCATAAAATGTAACACGGAAACTAAACGCTACGAAACAACCCGAGCTGAGAATAAATTGGGCAAAAAGCAAATCCATGGCATATCCACTTAAGTCTCCTCTGATGGTAGTGTCGATCTAGGAATAATTGCTCAATTACACTCCGGCAATCCTACACTCGTAGGCATGAAAGATTGGGCAGGCTCCTTTCTTCCCACGGAGGTTAAAGCTCAAGCGCTTAAATTTGCAGTAAATGGAGCAAAGGTCGCAAACTATCATACTGTCCAGTTCCTAACTGATTGTAAAATACTGGTCGACTACGTCAACCACAATCATGGAGTTGTGATCGATCAAGGATATCCATATTAGATTGAGTCATTGCAAGTGTTTTATGTTTCGATGACGTATCTTGGTTCTATGTTCCACTCGAATGTAATCTAAATGCTCATACAGTAGCGAACCTCGCTCGAGTTAGTCATCAACACAACTTATGCCTATAATTATAAAAAAAAAAAAAACAACTTATGGGTAGATGACAATCTGGATTGTATCTTAACATTATGCTACACAAACTGAGAATTGGGCACCTAGCCTATGCTTTTTTTTCTTCCGTGACAAGCAACTTGTAGATTATTTTTATTATGTTGTTTGTTGGTACATTTAGATGGGTGTACGACTAAGGGGCGTTTGTTTTGGGGTAATCAAGAAATTCCGATTCTTGTTGTTTGTTTTGCGAGTTTTTTCTATTTTCAGGAAACGGAAATGGAATCAGATTACCTCAAAACTCTCTATCTTGATACTCCATCCTCTATAGGGAATGAGGTTCCCTCTCCCCAGTACACTTTGACCAGCGACATATGACCGTTGACCGATGACTAATGACCACTGACTGGTGACCGGTGAATGTTGACCGACACTTAATGACCGTTGGCCGCCACTCGGCAGCCGTTGACCATTGACCGGTCGTTGACCGGTTATTTATTTCATTTTCCCCAGTTGAAACAAACAATCAGGAAAATTGAACGGAATTCTTTTCCATTCCTCAGTTCCATTTCCTAATTCCATTTTTCTCCACTTGAAACAAACCCCACCACCCCCCCCCCCCCCTAAAAGTGGGAACAATATCTTTGAGTGGATCTATCGCTTAATGACAACAATTAATCATGGTAGTGCAAGCTATGGTGACCTCATTTTCAAAATCAACTAAAAACTATAAAACATATGTCTCTTTGAATTTCTTCAAAGATATTATCACTTGCTGATTTAAACTGGTTAGAAAATCTCATATACATACATTGTTTCATCCATTTAAAAATAAGCACTTTCACTATACAAAAAGTGTGCAAGATTGGTTCGATAAGAACTATAGTTCTTTGGTCTAATTTCAAGTTTCCACAATTTTTCTCAAGTTCTAGATATTTATTTTAGCAAACACCTTACTAAACATAGTTGTGTTGATTATCTCATCAAAGCAATAATGCTTGAAAAATATAAATGTTGGTATCTTCTGAGCAGTCCTTTGTGAAGATAATGTTGATGCTTACCATCCTTCGTATGTTGATTTAGGAACTGGTGACTCCAATGCTAATATAACCTGTTATGTTGCTCTTTAATTGCAGGTTCTTATGGTCTTTCATCTTGAAGCCAAGGCTGTTTTCTTCATTATTCACTATGATATTAAGGTGAAGTACCAATGTATATTTTGATTGAACCAATAAGTTTGTCTTTTGTTTAGACTATAACTATTAATAAAGGAAATCAAGAACTCTTTGTCAACTTGGTGCAACTTATTTTGTCTTTCTGGTTTTGTTGTATACATTCTAGGATCTGCAATATTTTAACCTATATGTTACTAATTTGTCAGAAGTTTTGTTAATCACTCTCCAATATTAGCAATCTTTTTCAATTTCAAAAAAAAAAAGCAATCTTTTTCGCTTTCCTTTTTTTTTTTATGACATTCTAACCGTTGACCAGCGGAAAAACACAATGATCATTTGTGAACGAATCAAACTTTTAATGAAATTGAATGAATTTTTTTTAATTATTATTGTTTTTGTAGCAATCTTTTTGCTTTGAGTTTCGACATTAGTTTCAACTAGGGGTGTTCATGGAAAACCGGAACCGCCAAACCGGACCGGAACCGGTGAAACCGAAACCGGAAACCCGGTTAACCGAAGTCGTTTGCCGGTTCGGTTAACCGAACCGTTTAGTTTCCCGGTTCCGGTTCCGGTTACGGTTATTGGTTTTGACAAATCCGGTTAACCGAAAAAACCGTTTAAGCATTTAATTTATTAATTATTTTAATTTTTTTGACTATAAGTATAAAACTATATGGTTAATTATTAGATTTACCAAAAATAAATATACAATTATATAGTTAATGGTTAGAATTATACCAAAACCAATAAAATCTGATCAAAATCGGTGGTTAACGGGTTTAATGTCGCAACAAAACCAGAAAAACCGCACATTGTTTACTAATTATACGAAAAAAACACATAAATCTACATCATTTCGGTTAACCGTTAAACCAGTAAAACCGCACCGAAACCGACGGTTAACCGGTCCCGGTTAACCGCTTCTAAATGAACCGGTTACGGTTATTAAATTTGACTAATCGACAATCCGGTTAACCGGTTTCCGGTTAACCGAAAAGCCGGTTAACCGGTTATGAACACCCCTAGTTTCAACTTAAGCTCGAAGACCGAAGTAACCAAGTTTTTTTGCAAAAACAGTGTGAAGAGGAGCCGCTCTGTCAAACCGGAGAGGAGACGGCCTCCCGGGCTCCCATTCATCGCTGCTTTTTTCTGCTTCCCTTCTGCACAAACATGGCCTGAGATTTCCCATGATATCCTAATTCCCTAGGTCTGAGTGTGGAAAGAAATTCGTCTTTCCTTTTTGTTTACTACGCATACGCACCAAGGTGGACGAGAATCCGTGGAGCTTTCTTTTTTCCGTCGAATACTCCGTTGGACCTTTCGCCGACCATTTTTGGGTCGAATCCGGAAATCGATTGCAATATATAATGAAGGAGGAGGCACCTCCTTCTTCCTCTCTCAAGTCTTGCTCTTGCAATGCTCTTTCCTTATATCAATGACGGAATTCTCTCTCCAACACCAAGATCCAAACCCAGAAACCCATCCCAAAAGCGCAGTCGCAGTGTCTGTCTGGTAGATTCCATTATAAATCTATGCTCTCGGGGGGAGCTAAAGCAAGCCGTTGATTCCCTTGGACACTTATCCCGGAAGGGTTTGCGCTTGAACTCCAAGACAATCGCGTTTCTACTGCGGCAGTGCGCGAAGAGCCGGGCCCTAAGGGAGGGGAGATGGGTTCATCTCCATTTGAAGGTTACTGGTCAGAAGCACCACCCGAGCACAATGGTGTGGAATCACTTGATCAACATGTACTTCAGTTGTGGCGAGCACGACGAAGCGCGCAGGGTATTTGATAAAATGTCTGTGAAGAATTTGTACACCTGGAACAATGCGCTCTCCGGGTATGCTAAATCGGGCATGCTCAAGGCTGCTAGGAGGCTGTTCGATCAAATGCCTGAAAAAGATGTCGTCTCGTGGAATACCATGGTGATTGGTTATGCGCAGAATGGAGAGTTTGCAGAAGCTATCAGGCTGTACGGTGGATTGAGAACGGCCTCAATTTGCTTGAACGCATTCAGTTTTGCCGGTCCTTTGACTGCCTGTGTGAAACGGAAGGATTTGAGGTTGACTCGACAGGTTCATTGTCAGGTTTTACTGGCTGGGTTTCATACTAATGTGGTGCTATCAAGCTCCATTCTTGACGCTTATGCAAAATGTGGGGAGATGGTTGATGCCCGTGCAATATTTAATGGTATTCCTGCCAGAGACGTATTTGTTTGGACCGCTTTGATCTCTGGTTATGCTAGATGGGGAGATATGAAATCAGCCAGGGAGATGTTTGGTGTGATGCCTTTCAAGAATCCTGTCTCGTGGACTGCTATAATTTCAGGTTATGCTAGGAATAACTTAGGACATGATGCACTCAACTTGTTCAGACAGATGATGCAACTTCATGTTCGACCTGTGCAATTCACTTTTAGTAGTTGCCTCTCTGCTTGTGGAAGCATTGCTGCCTTGAAGCATGGTAAACAAATCCATTCTTATATGTTGCGTACTGGATTGCAGCCTAATGTGGTGGTTGTCAGCTCTCTTATTGATATGTACTCTAAATGTGGAAGTTTAGAACTCTGTAAGCGTGCTTTTGGACTATTGGAGCAAAAACCAGATGTTGTTTTGTGGAACCCAATGTTATCTGCTCTAGCACAGCATGGTCAAGGGAAAGAGGCATTGAGGTTATTTGATGATATGGTGACATCTGGGGTTAAGCCCAACCGAATCACATTTGTTGTTTTGCTTAGTGCTTGTAGCCATTGTGGTCGCATTGATGAGGGGATTTCTCTTTTCCAGGCCATGACTAACAGTCATGGTGTTTGTCCAGATGTAGAGCACTATTCATGCCTAATTGATCTCTTAGGCAGATCTGGGCGTTTTGATGAGTTGATGCACCATCTAGAGAGTACTCCCTGCAAAACAGATGAAAGAGTGTGGAATTCATTGGTTGGTGTTTGCAGCATTCACGGAAATATGGAACTGGGAAGAAAGGCTGCAGAACGTGTCATTGAGCTTGATCCTCAATCCCACGGAGCTTATTTACTGCTTTTGAGTATACATGCTGCCTCGGAGAACTGGGAAGCTGTGCAAAAGTTGCGACAACATATGAATCAAAGAAGTGTCAGGAAAGAGCTAGGCAGTAGTTGGGTCAACACACACGAAAGAAAGGTTGATTTAGTCAGATAGTCAAGCTTTCTGATTTTTGGGTAATTCAAAATTGTTAAAGTTCAGTTTAGATGCTAATTGCTAAAGAAAATAGGGGGAAGGGGACAAGAAATCTGTAATCCCTGATATATAAAAGGTCTGCCTTTGTCTTTTAACACCTTAACATTGAGAATGTGCCTGTAGATTGTTTCCTGTAGGTGTAATGTTTTGTGCCCTTTATGATTTGATAGTTATTACTTGGAAGTTGGAGGTATTATACTTCTGAAGTATAGAGGCTGCATTTTTGGACATTTCCTTTAAATAATAATAATAGAAGAGATCTTCTGTTTTACTCACTGTTTTGTTGGCTGGTCTTCTTGGGACTTAGTTTTTGTTTCTGCCCACACGTACCCATGTGTCTTTTTTTGCTGGAATCAATTTTTGCAGGTTCAAGGTTAAGGGTGTGTTCGACCATCACATTAATCAACAATAATTCTGAACGCAGCTATACCCGTGTTCAGATAAAGTCAATTTTGTGAGATAGGAGGTGGGACCCAGGACAAATTGATCACAAATAAAAACCACTAATCACTTGACACCTGTACAATTTTCTCCTCAAATGCCGTGCTCATTTTTTTCGTCAGGAGCGAACGCACCCTAAATTCAGCAAAAAGTTACAGGAAGCTCTTCGTATGCATTTAGAATGGACACTGGGTTTCATAGTGAATTACATCGCTTCAAGGACCAGAAGTATATGTTGCGAGGATTTGCTGACATGTACTGCTACTATATTTTGCTAGTAGTTTGTTGGTTTTTGGAAGTGTGGTATATGATTAGAGTATTCTCCCTACAATCTTACAGAATTTTACCTTTTGCCTCACTCTTTAGTTAAAGGTGTTGACGTTCACCAGTGGTGCCCTTGCTTCAACCTTACGTACATCAGGAGGGGTAAGTGTCTTTTGAAAATCCATAAACCATCATCCAAGATATAGTTTTTTCTGTATTAATTCTCTCTTTTTTTCTCTGATTTAGTCATTTTAACCTGGTTTACAGAAATAAAACAAGCAGAAAGATAGATTGTTACTCTCTCTTGGACTCCAGCTGAATCAGGTTGATTTGTAGATGCTCCACATATTTTTGTGCTTTGCTCACCTGTCAGAATCTGCAGATTGGTCTTATGTTGTGTGGATCACTGGCAGATGTTGACACAAAAGCTCTTAGATAGTCTATATGTGTCAACTTAATTTATCAGTTGATCAGGTTTATGATCTCTAAATTAGTTATTAGTCAAACTTAGTTTCTCTCACAGGTAGCTAGTTAAAGTTATTTCTCTCTCATACTTATCCAAAAGGTTTTGTCATGACGTGTTATAGGGGGGTATATAGGACACCAGGCATATGGGGGAGTAATCCTTTCAATATAGGACATGAGATTTACGGGGGAATCAATTCTTTGATTATTGGACATGGGTTTATGGGAGAATAGTTCGAACTTAAAGAGGAGTGTTGTTTGTTTCAATTTTGGTAATGAGAATGGTGTCGTTGCTGTTCGAGGCAGAGATATATACATGTGGTTCTTAATGACAAGTCAAGTTTGAAATTCCTACCATCCTCTGTTTCCGGGGAGAAGCAGGAGGATTATCAGGAGAGCTGTAGGCTCTTCGACAATGAAAGGCCTTGAAAACTGTGTATCCCAGATCAAAT